>JABSNV010000623.1:0-170568 GCA_024085815.1 Flaveria linearis
CTGTGGATCTATGAGAGAGGGGGAACAAACTCTCTTGAAAGTAAAGAAGTCTCAAAATAGGCTATACAAGATCCATTGAAAAGTAACCTCACCCAGTGCCTGTTGACAGGGATGAATGAGCCTACTTGGATTTGGCATGCGAGGTTAGGCCATTGAGTTTTGAATCTATCAAAAAAATGACCAAACATAACATGGTCAGAGGAATGCAAGGATATCACAAGGCACAACTATGTGAGAGCTGTTAGTTGGGAAGCATAGAAGTCAAGCATTTCCCACTGTGAGTACCTACAGAGCTGCCTCACCATTGGAGGTTAGTGCATGCAGACCTCTGTGGACCATTGAATCCTCCCACCCCTGCTGGGAACAGGTATTTTATGTTGTTGGTAGATGATTACTCAGGTATATGTGGGTTTTTATGCTAAAGTCAAAGGATCAAGCCCTCACAGCTTTTAGAGAATTCCAAACCCAGATCAAGTTGGAAACCTCCTATAGCCTAAAGGCCTGAGAACTGATAGGGGGGGGGAATTTACTTCAAGAACCTTTGAACAATTGTGCAGTATGGAAGGCATAAAGAGGTTCCTAACAGCCCCTATTCTCCACAGCAAAATGGTGTGGTAGAAAGAAGGAATCAAACGGTATGGGCATGACCAGATCTGTGTTGAAGGCTATGAAGTACCCCTGGAGTTCTGGGCTGAGGCAGTAAGGCATGCAGTCTTCTATTGAACAGGAGCCCTACAAAAGCCTTGGAGAATGTGACTCTTATGAAAGGTATTCCAAAGAAAACCCAAGGTAAAACACCTTAGAGTTTTTGGGTGCAAGGCACATGTTAAAATCCCAAGTCATCAAGTTTCTAAACTAGATGATAGAAGCATTTCTATGGTACATTTAGGGATTGACCCAGGACTAAAGCATATAGGATGTATAACCCAGTTAGTGGTAAGATTGTTGTGAGCAGGGATGTAAAATTGAAGAAGGAAAATGTTGGGAATGGGATACATTTGACCAGGAGAGGACTGCTGATCAAAGTTATGCTAGGTTTGGCATGTCTATGAACTCTCTTGATCAGGGTAAATCCACCTCAAATGGGACAACCACTTGACTCAAATAGTCATGTGCAAGCTGCTGACCCTGTGGATATTGCACCTAATCAGGCTAATCTAGAAGAAGAGTTAGAAGATTCAGGGGGTGGTAATAATGGGTATCATTATGATGATGAGAGTGAATTGCCAAGAGACAACTATGATGATACTCACCAAAGGGCTTTACAGCTTAAATAATGTGTTAGCAGAACCGAGATTCTTGAGCAGGTCCCTTTTAATCCACCTATCTTAGATGAGTCGAGCTATTGCTGGTGGAAGAACCCACCAGTTTGATCAGGCTAAAGAAAAGACAGAGTGGAAGATGGCTATGAGGGATGAGCTAGACAGTATAGAAAAGAATGGTACATGGAAGCTTGTTCAATGTCCAAATGGGGGTAAAGCCAATTGGATTAAAGTGGCTATTCAAGCTAAAGAAAGATGCACAGGGCAAGGTGGTGAGACATAAAGCAAGGCTAGTAGTAAAGGGATATGTCCAAAAATATGGAATTGACTATGAGGAGGTCTTTGCTCCTGTTGCTAGATTAGAAACTGTGAGACTAATCTTAGCTGTGGCTGCTGTTAGTTCATGGGAAGTTCATCATTTGGACGTGAAAACAGCATTTTAAATGGTGAATTGAAGGAAGAAGTGTATGTAGTCCAACCTGAAGGTTTTGTAAAAGCTGGAAAGGAAGGACTGGTATACAAGTTGATCAAGGCTCTTTATGGGCTTAAACAAGCCCCGAGAGCTTGGAATGAAAACTGCACACATACTCTTGTTAAATCCGGATTTGAGAGGTGTTTACAAGAGCATGCTGTGTATAAGAAGCTGTCTACTAAAGGATCTGTGATCATAGGGGTTTATGTGGATGATATGATAGTTACTGGGTCTAGTTTGGAGATGATTAGAGATTTCAAGGTGCTGATGCAATCTAACTTTGAAATGACTGATCTTGGAATGCTGAATTACTATTTGGGAATAGAAGTGCAGCAGTTAAGTAGTGGTATCTTCTTAAATCAAACAGGATATGCTAAGAAGATATTGGAGGAAGTGAAGATGTGGGACTGTAATGCTGCTAAGATACCTATGGATCCGGGTTGAAACTTGGTAAAGATGAAGAATATGATGCTGTTGATGCAACTAAGTATAGAAGGATGATTGGTTGTTTGAGGTATTTGACTCAAACAAGGCCAGACCTAAACTATTCAGTTGGCATAGCTAGTAGGTTCATGGAATCACCCAGAACAGTCATTGGCAAGCAGTGAAGCACATTTTGAGGTATGTGAAAGGGTCAGTTGATCAAGGGGTCTGGTACAAGAGGGGTGGAGCTGCTGAGTTGGTGGGTTATAGTGATAGTTCACATGCTCCAACAAAAGCAGATGGAAAGCACTACAGGGGTAGTGTTTATTATGGTGGTGGACCAATCAGCTGGGTCAGAAACAAGAGATAGTGGCTTTATCTTCTTGTGAAGCTGAGTTTATTGCTGCCACAGCTGCTGCTCAACAAGCAGTGTGGTTGAAGGGTGTTTGGAAACCCTACTTAATTCTAACATAGGTCTTATTCTACTTAATGTGGATAATAAGTCTGCAATTCAACTCATGAAGAATCCAGTTTTCCATGGAAGGTCTAAACATATTGATGTTAGGTACCACTACATTCGTAGTGTGTGGAAAAGGGTCATGTGAATGTGAAGCATATTGATGGTAATGAGCAGAAAGCAGATATACTTACAAAAGCTCTTCCTAGACTGAAGTTTGTAGAGATGAAGAGGCTGCTTGGTGTGGGAACTATACAAGAATTAAGGGGGTGAATGTTGGTTTAATTCTTTATTAATGTAGTATTAAAGTTTAGAGTTGTTGTGTAGTTTTAGTATAGTACAAGGACTAAAGTTGTAACTAGTTAGTTAGTTAATTCTAATGCTATAAATAGGTGTGTGTGTACTGTGTAATCGGTATCACCTTTCAAATAAAATTCTAGGATCATCTGATCGTTATGTTCAATTTCTGTCATTTATATTTTAAAATAATATCTTGAGAACCAACAAAGAAATACTTGTAAGTTTTTTGTTAGATGCATTATAATATTCACCTCTAAAATATAAATCATACAGTTTGAAACAAGTAGTTTTTTTTTTTGCATATAATGCACTGCTATGAATAATATACAGAAGTATTTTATCAAATAAATTTATTGAAATAAAAAATGATCAACCATATTGTCTAAACATTAGAAACATATTATACTAACACGAATGCTAAACATACTATTACAGTTGTTCAACTTCAACATACAACCAATGTTGTGCAAACATATGACTTCTAGTTGTGAACACGAATACAATTGTTCAAACAAATTCCCAAGTCAAATTACACCGACAACAAAAACCTCACCAAGCTTCCCTTTCTTCTCACCTAAATTACTAAAAGTGATCACTCTATGATGTTCCTTTTTGTTTTCCTCAGTTGCTCTAAACATTTCCAAGTAATCAAACATGTCATTTTTGAAAGCTTGGAATTGGCCATCGAAGTTCTCGTCATAGTATCAATTTAATTTTTTTCCTTGATTCAACAAAGTTCTATTAAATAACATAACGACATTATTATAATTCTTGAACAAAGAATTTAGTTGGCTCGTGATTTCCTCTTCGTACCACTAACACTAAATATTTTTCAACTTGAAAACTTGTACTGGTTTCTTCATTATGACTAAGTTTATTGAAATCATCATCCTCTTAGTGTTCATATTTTTATATTCATCTCTTCTAGTCTTGTTTCATCTTGATCACACTGTTGCTCTATACCTTGAGCTCGATCTTTTCTAAAATAACATAGTTTTTCATAATGAGGAAGCCTCTAATGTTTCTATTTAGCCGCCCATTTACGATTGTATTTCATATTATGAGCTTAAAATAAAGACATCATCAATACTTCATAATGGCATATTTGGTTTAAAGAAATCATAAAGATTGTAGTGGCTAGGGTTTTAAGGAGTCCGTAGGTTATAAACATTCCAGAGGATTTTATAAAATTTCCTTTGAATTTGAGATTTTTCGGAGTTCCATTAAATGGAGGATTTGGTTGAGACTAATTCCAAGTCTAGTTCATTCTCTTACTCAACAAACATGCCAAGTAGCGGAATTCAGCTTCTAATTTCATTAAAAACAGATGAATTCACAAACCAAACAGGTCATTATGAAGGTATTGATGTTGTGTTTTTGTTTTACTCTGTCATGTGAAAAGGATCGTAAATTGTGGCTAAATGAAAAAACAAAAGGCTTTCTGGCTATGAAGAATTATGTGTTTTTTAAAAAAGATTAAGCTCAAGGTAACCAAAAATGTTGTTGAGATGGAACAAAAGATGAACATGAAAGAAACAAGGGCACCCGGGGATGAAAGTTTTAATGAACTTAGCCATGGTGAGTTACCAATGCAAGTTTTCAAGCTAAAGAAACATCAAGTGGTTAGTCAGGTGGAGACGTTTAGAAGGTGGAACATCTCGAGAACTCAGGTGGAGACGTTGAGACTTTGAGGTGATGTTAAGTTCTTTCGAAGTGAATGCTTCATATTAAATATTAATGCGTATGAACCCCGCTACCTAACATTTACATTTAGTCATGTTTCGTCATGTCATTGATTTTTTATTGTAAGCACCCGCTACCTAACATTTACATTTAGTCATGTTTTGTCATGTCATTGATTTTTTATTGTAAGCATGTGTTTAAATGTGAGTGTTATCTTTCTTCTTTATAGTCTTGTCATACGACACATCATATGTTGTAACATGTTTAAGATTGGAATTTTGTAATGACCTGAATTGTTGCTTAAACAAAGTGTCTATGTCATTACTGCTGATGCTCCACATTTGTTTAGAAATCTGCTACGCAGTTAAATAATCAAAATATTTGTGCAGCAGGGAGGTATTTTGTTAAGGATGATGGGAATGAATGAAAAGGTATGACAATGGAAAGTAGGGTTTTTTACTCAAAAAGGAGATGACAGAATTACAATCAGATGGAACGATCAAAGAAATGAAAAAGTAACCAGGGTTAGACCCTCTTCAAGCAGAATGCTGGAGCCAATAACAATTCTCAATATTCTAAACTACTTTCTATTCTCCAACCCTACTATTATTATACTAACTTTACCTCCAAGGTAGTCCTTAGCCACTTTGCACTTTACTCCTCCTAGAATATACTTTTAACATTTGAGGGGAGTCCTTTATATTTGGGTTCGTATCACTGCTTTCCCTTTGAAAGCAGTCTTGTCCTCAAGACTGAAATCAGGAAATTGAAGTTGGAGCCATTCAGGAGATTCCCAAGTTGCCTCGTCTGCAGTCTGCCCTTGCCATTGAACAAACCACTGCTCGATCACCCGCGAACCATCTTGTAAAACCCTGGTAGCTAAACATCCCGCGGGTAGAACAGATGGACTATCTCCCATATCCAATTCTGGCGGTAAAGTGGACTCCACCGATCCTGCCACTGGCTTTTTAAAAGAGACACATGAAACACAGGGTGAATTTTAGATGTGGCTGGCAATGTAAGTTTGTACGCTACAGCCCCCAACTTGGCTTCAATTGGGAAGGGGCCGAAAAAACTTGGCAGCCAGCTTCTGATGGATGCGGTTGGTAACTGACAATGTCTGTAAGGTTTGAGTTTTACATAAACCCAATCTCCCACCTCAAAAGTTACATCTCGTCGTTTCTTGTCAGCTTGGGATTTCATAGCGTTTTGGGCGTTTAATAAATGAACCTTCAATTGGCGTAGAGCTTCGTCTCGATCCTGTATTCTCTGGCCACAGCCTCGACCCGGATCTCCCCCGGTATGAATTGAAAAATCGATGGAGGAGATCGTCCATAGACCGCGGTAAATGGTGTGGTCCCTGTTGAAGCATGAAACGTTGTATTATACCAATACTCTGCCCAAGGTAACCAATTAGACCAAGTCTTCGGCTGATCGACTGCAAAACAACGCAAATAAGCCTCCAAGCAACGATTTACCACTTCCGTTTGGCCGTCGGATTCGGGGTGATTCGCCGAACTCAAACGCAACGTAGTACCCATAGCATGGAAAATTTCCCGCAAAAATTACTCAAGAAAAGTGGGTCACGATCGCTGACAATAGACTTGGGAATACCATGATGTCGAACTACCTCCTTAATGAACACTTCACCCACCGTTTTTACTGTGAATGGGTGTTTAAGCAAGATAAAGTGAGCATACTTCGATAGACGATCAACCACAACTAAATGACCGTGAATCCCTTGGAAGGAGGGAGGCCCACGATAAAGTCCATGGACAATTCTTCCCAAATTACCGGGGGAATGTTGAGTGGCTGCAACAAACCGCCCGGTGAAGCAGCACTACCCTTGCAACGTTGACAAACGTCACATGCTTGAATAAAGCGTTTGATTGTCTTCGTCATGCCAATCCAATAAACATTCGCTGCCAACCGTCGATATGTCCGGTAAATCCCGGAATGACCCCCAGTAGCCGTCTCATGAAATTCATGTAAAAGAGCTGGCAGAAACTTGGATGTTCTGGGAATAACCAGCCTATCTTGATAAAAGAGAATGCCATTTTTAATAGAATACCCGGGAAATTTGTTTGGAGTGTTCAAACATCCTTCCATAATCTTTTGTAACCCCGCATCCTGTTTCGCTTCCTCTATTAACTGTGCCCCTTGTACCCATAAGGGGGAGGAGATGCCCTGCAACAGAGTACCCGAATCAGCCTGCGCCATAAAGCATCAGCCGCTCTATTCTCGCGTCCCGTTTTGTAACAAATGTCAAAATTATAACCCGAAAGCTTAACAACCCACTGTTGTTGATCAGATGTGGAGATGCGTTGCTGCAACAGGAACTTTAAGCTTTTCTGATCGGTACGAACAGTGAATTTATTCCCCAAGAGGTACGTCCGCCAATGTTGAACAGCTGAAACCAATGCCATCAATTCCCGTTCGTAAGCCGATTTACTAAGATTGCGAGGACTTAAAGCTTTACTAAAATACGCGATGGGGCGGTTTTGTTGCATGAGAACAGCTCCCATGCCACACCCGGAGGCATCACATTCAATGACAAAGGGAAGGGAAAAGTCTGGCAAAGCCAAAACCGGGGCTGAAACCAAGGCTTGTTTCATCTGGTTGAACGCAGATTGAGCTAGATCCGACCATTTAAAGGCATCCTTTTTGGTCAACTCTGTTAAAGGTCTCGCAATACTGCCATAATTCCTTATGAATTTCCTGTAAAACCTGTTAAGCCCAAAAATCCACGTAGCTCTTTTAGGGACTTAGGAATCGGCCATTCCATAACCGCACTGATTTTCTGTGGGTCCATTGAGACTCCCGCACCATCAATAATATGGCCAAGATAATCAATTGATTGTTGTGCGAAGCTGCACTTTTGTGGGTTAGCATGGAATTGGTTGGCGGATAATATTTGGAAAACCTCTTTGAGGTCCAGCAGGTGACTTTCCCACGAAGGGCTATAGACCAGTATATCGTCAAAGAAAATAACAACCTTGTGTCGAAGGAGAGGACGAAAGAGATCATTCATGATGGCTTGGAACGTTGCGGGAGCATTCATAAGCCCAAATGGCATGACTAAATATTCGTAGTGACCGTTGTGCGTACGAAACGCTGTTTTGTCAATGCTATCCGGGGACATGCGAATCTGGTTGTAGCCTGCCTTCAAATCCAATTTCGAGAAAACCGAGAGCCATGAAGTTCATCCAGTAATTCCTCAACTACAGGAATCGGATATTTGTTTGGAACCGTGGCGTTGTTTAAAGCTCTATAATCCACACACATACGCCATGATTGATCTTTTTTTCGAACTAGAATAACCGGGCTCGAAAAAGCGCTTGTACTAGGGCGGATTAATCCTAACGATAAAAGTTCATGAACCTGTCGTTCGATCTCGGTTTTCTGTAGATGTGGGTAACGATATGGGCGTACACAAATGGGAGTAGGTGAGTTAAGTGTGATTACATAGTCATGCAATCGAGTGGGAGGTATGGCGGAGGGGGGTAAAAATATGGCAGAGAATTGGTGCAACAATTCGGAAATGGAGTCCAATTGAGAGTGTGATAAGGAGGGTGGGATGGTGATCTGTGGGAGGACAGGGGAGTGTGGAAAGGGTTGGGAAGAGTCGGGTGAGGTATCTTCGTCCGGATCTACCCAAGAGTGTAAGGCAGAGAGGGAGGAATCCGCCATTTTCAAGCCATGTAATTGAACGGTGACGCCCTGATACACAATCGCATCCACGAGTTCTGCCAATCATGAATTACTTCACCCAACGATGTTAACCAAGCGAGCCCCAAGATTAGATCCAATGACCCGGTATCGAAGACTAAAGCATCCAAAACAAATTCGCACGGACCAATTGTCAATGTCATGTCAACACAACGTTCATTGACAAACACAAAGCGACCGTCTCCTAGTTTAATGCGGATTCCCGAGAATGTCGAACTCTTTAGTCCCAGAGCAGTGACTAGGCGTCGTGAGATGAAGTTATGGGATGCGCCGCTATCAATCAACATATAAACTGGAATACCAAGTAAAGACCCTTCCAATTTCATTGTGGTGATACCTTCGAAGGTTGCTATAGTACCCGCATACTCAAGAGCTTGACAAGTACCCACCGGCTCCGATTGTGGGGTTTCTTCCTGTGGTACCTCGGTTGATAACAGAAATTGGTCACCCGAAGGGAGTTCTTCTTCATCATCCCCCAATAATAACACCCGTAATTTGCCCTCCGGGCATTTGTGAGCGGGGCCAAATTGTTGCCCACATCGGAAACAAAGCCCCTTTTTCCTCCGCTCTTCCCATTCGGTGCGAGACAGGGATCGAACGCCTCTATCTCGTGGAAATCCCGGTCCGGTCTCCGCACTCGTAGGAGATGACCGATAAGGGGCTGATGAGCGGCCCACGTAAGGAGAAACAGAAAAGGGCCGGTCCCCTAATTTAAATGTGGATTGGGCTCTGGGTTCCATTCGGCCCACCCCAGAAAGCCCCTCAGAGAAACCAGCGGATTGAGAGCCCACCGGAGATAGGTAACGAAACCTATTCATCCCTGAGGCACCGGTGGTCGGCCGGAGCATGACCTCCACGTCTTTGGCCAGATACATGGCGTCAAGACGGGACTGTGGCCGGTGTAAGCGCACCCACTTCTTAACATCATCTTTTAATCCTGCAACAAAATATCCGATCGTCTGTGTCTCAGGAAGACGAGGAACCAACGATAATAGGTATTCAAAATCATCAATATAATCGAATATACAATTGTTCTGTTTGATTGTTGCGAGCTGTTCATAAGGATTTTGAATCTCAAGGCCACTGAAACGTTGTAACAGTTCCGATTGAAACTCGGTCCACGAAATTGAAGGTCGTACCTGAGTAATCACCGTGAACCAATGCTGGGCTACACCCACCATGCTTAGACGAGCCAATTGTAAACGAGCCTCATCAGCGGTACCGTTCATATCGAAATATAAGTTTGCTTTCTGAATCCATCCTTGGGGGTCAAAACCGGAGAATTCCGGTAACTTGACCTTTTTAATTGCCCAAGGAAGGGTGGAAGATGATTCCGGCGGGTCCGCCTTCGTGCGAGATGAAGAGGAACCACCCTCAGGGCCGCCGGTGAGGATAGAATCATCAGGGGTTGCTTCCCTTGTTGTTTCATCCAAGCGAGCATCACTTTGCGGAACTCACCTGATTCGAGTCGATCATCCTCGAGGACTTGTAGAGTTTGCTTGATTTCCGCAACATCAAGCTGAAGCTGCTTGATGTGAGCTTCCTGAGTATCCAAACGTATATTGGTGCGTGTTTCCATGTGCTCGGAAATAAAGGAGGGACAAGACAGGAAGCAGGGCAGGTCGGACCAGTGTTAAGGATGATGGGAATGAATGAAAAGGTATGACAATGGAAAGTAGGGTTTTTTTTACTCGAAAAGGAGATGACAGAATTACAATCAGATGGAACGATCAAAAGAAATGAAAAAGTAACCAGGGTTAGACCCTCTCTCACAGCAGAATGCTGGAGCCAATAACAATTCTCAATATTCTAACTAACTTTCTATTCTCCAACCCTACTATTATTTATACTAACTTTACTTCCAAGGTAGTCCTTAGCCACTTTGCACTTTACTCCTCCTAGAATATACTTTTAACATTTGAGGGGAGTCCTTTATATTTGGGTTCGTATCATATTTGCTCATAGCAGTCGACACTAATAGATATCTTGTTGTGAAACCATAGATAACTTATCATAGGGACTCCCCATCTTGGTGATTTCATGGCTAAAACTGACAAGATTTTTCATCTTGAAAATTCGAAAACTGTTGTTCCCGTTTTCTGCTTCTTTTTCTATGTTTATGCAATTTATTGATATAGTAACCTCCAGATTTTAGTTCCTGCTATGATCGCTGCTTGCTTGGCATTCTGAACTAGCCATTGGAAGGATCATTAGCTTTAGAGAATGGTTCTAAGCAACATTTCAACAGTTCACCCGTTGACTTATAAATAGCAATTGTATCTGTATTATTTGTTGTTTTTAATCTTCATCTACAATAGAGGTTTTCACCCTTTGTTTTCTACCTGGAGTTGGAAGCATCCGTTTGATGTTTGTGTCAGGAAGAGAGAAAATTGTAGATCTTGAAGTCTGGTTTGAGAATGTCATGTTGTAGACGATTTTGGTAACAACTTGGGACATACCTTATGTCTACTAAACCCAATGCTCAACCCATCCTAACCACTAGGTCTGTTAAATGTTAATATTCTAGAACCAGGATCCAGCAGTGAAGCAAGACCATACGGTGAAATCTTCTTTCTCTGTCTCAACCGGTCCAGCTTCTCAGCTGTTGGCCGAATCAAGCAACCCTTTGTTCATGTCTGTCAGGTTTCTTAATATCGATGGTTGTCATCACACAACAAATCAATTCCGAAGCAAGTGCTAAATGATGCCTCCCCCCAATGATGCACTGCCACTTGGCAAAATTCTCACACATCTGTGTTGAATTTATTCCCTCCACTGGCTGCAGGAACCAACCTCCATTCGTTCCTCCTCTACCACCATTGCTGCCACCGCGATCACCACCACCACTGAGGTTCAAAATTATTCATGAACCATTGTACAACTTACCTTTTTACTCAGATCAGAACTTTCTTTAAGCTCAATATTCGTTTGATTCTCATCTGTCTCGTGATCTCTTATGGTTAACTTTTAATAAACAGCTTTCTTTGATTTGTCTGTTATGGCTCCAGCCAGGGATGCATCTATTTGCTGATTTGCAGCGTTGTGAAGGAGTTTATGTTGCAGAAATTCAGTTACATTATTTCAGTTGATATTTATACAGCCTCTTAATTCAATTATAAATCTCTAGGTTAATTTATATCCTAAAAGTGTTGCTAACCAAATTCAACTTCAAATGCAAACTCCAACAAAATATAGTCACCGGAAACATGTATAAGCATAGATTCATAATTTGCGAATGAAATCAACTGTAGAGTTTGATTCTAAAGTTCGAATGGCCCAACAAATATTCTCTCTTCTTCATTCGATTTTAGAATATTTTTCTAAGCTTCTTTTTAAAGGTATGTCATTTCATTTATTTTGCAGCTGTGAATAGAGGAACTAATGGGACAACAATGTAAATAGTGAAAGATTACAAATGGTTGAAATTAAAAAAAGAAAATAATGTACAGAATCTCTCTTTGAAATCTATCTCTAGCATTCCCATACCCATATTTACATTAAAACACTACTTTTTTACTCTTTTTTAATTAAATAATATTTTTTTTATATTTTTATCATTATATTTTCTTTTTCATCCACTCACAACCACTTTTAAAATATTAAAAAAAATTATAGGGGTTGTACCATGTTTATCTAAATATGGAGAATCACGGTATATTATGTGTGTTTGAGTGTTTTTGTTTAGGGGTTATCATTATGTGTGTTTGAGTGTTTTTGTATTATAGGGATATACATACGAGTGTGTTTACCTGTTAGGGGAGATTGGAGAAAGGTTACAACATGAAGTTTAAACTTTAGTCTCATTCAATTTAAAATTATGAAGTTGGGCCTAAAACTCTTTAAGGGATCTACAAATGATTCATTGCAACCATCACAAGATAATCCATGTGTTTGGTTTAATGTGTTTGGTTTACAGTTACACGCTTGAATTTTTGCTAATATGTTAACATAACTTTCAATTTAAAGACATGACATTTTAAAGCTATAGTACAAGTACTTTAACTTAAAAAAAATAAACTTGTAAAATTAAACTACAAACCATTATCATGAAAAAAATATACAAACATATTTGATGGGCATAGCCCAAGCGAAGAATACTCACTCACTCACATCCCAAGGCATGATTTAGCAAAGAGGAGCCCGGACGCAAACACTTTCACAAGAAGAGAATCAAGGATATGGCCGGCCGAAGGAGACGCAAGACCAGGCAAGAAGGCTAAAAGCTGGATCAGCGAGACAGTCCAGTTGACTTAAGCATTAAATGTTATTAAATGCTAGAATTCTTTATAAGAACATAGACAACAAAGTCGCAATGAAAGGTCCAATAGGTTAAAGTGGGTCTTAAAGGCAAGGAGAGTGATCAGCCGATAATAGACTGAGCCGGCAATAGGAAGATCAAAACAGTCAACTAAAAAAATACTTGTTGTACTTTTGATGAAGATATACTCACTTATATAAGGAGAAATCCGAGTAGCACAAGGGCCTTAACGAACCAATCTAAAATAGAATTCAAACAACTGTCCTGAACGAACCAATTTCACAAAATAGAACACAAATGTAATGAATAACTTATGTTTATAGTATTTAATGATATAATTTATGTTTGAAGTTGTAAGAAACTTGTTTTCTTATTTTTTTTTAAATCTCATTTTAAACTTAGAAATACTTATTTTCAAGGACAGTAAATCATTGGAAATGATCAGATATTCTAATTTAAAAAGCGTTGAAAACTCATTTATACTATTATTTTTTTCGTGACATTTGTAAATCAAAATATTCAATCAAGTTCAATGATTTATTGTCATAAAACTATTCAGAATTCTCACGCCTTAGTAAGTTTTCCATTCAATAATACAATCATTAATCAATGCTCTTTTATTATTCATGACATAGAATCTTCATCATTATTGGAGGTTTTCAAATACTTCCATATATGCAAGTAATCGTGTATTGTCTCATTCAAACCTACATCTTGATAAAGAACTACAAATCGATAATTAAATTTTTAAACCAAAATTGCAATGTCACAAACTCATGGGTGATCTTGCTTCTTGCAAATATAACTTATTTGCCTCTAAACAACTATTTATTATTTTGTCACCAATAATTTGTCGAAAACAAATTACGCACACACTAACAATGCACTCAGATTTACAGATTTACAGGGGGCCTCAGGCCCTACTTAGTTGACTGACAATGACAAAGGCTTGCGTCATTAAATGACATCTATAAACATTTAGTAATCAACTTGAAAAGGCTATAGATAACCTGTGGGAGATTAATAATCAACATGGATATTTCTTTTGACAATCTTACTATCATGGTCTACTCTAAACATGACAATTTGTGAAGTAATTATTATAAACTGTGAGGTGTTACCCATATGAACTTAGACATCTCTTGCCTCAAAGTCAAGTATGTACACTAAAATATCACTTGCAAAGATGATAGTCCCAGTGGTATTTATGCTAGCGAAGTGTGTTCTCTACGAGCACACAATCAACGTTAACATCTCGTACTTCATCACTCGACACATGTCTAGTGCATGTCAAACCCCAAACTATAACTTCCATACGACATGCTATTAATTACATTATCTCAACACATGCACCTTTCGAACATTCACATTGTCATCTTTACTTTAAGCCTCTTAGTCCCCTAGCACAAATTATCTCGAATTATTTGTGGTTGATTAAGTACCACCTTTAATTAGTATTACTTTGAGTAGTGTAAAATTCCTTATAAAGCATGAAAAAATCAAATAAAAAAATTGCAAATGAAATTATATAAAGCATGAACATGATAAGTTAGACCAGCCAATACTAGAATAACTGCTACACTTTATAACAAAGGGGTAAAATTAACAATCGGATATTTTACAAGGCCTTTTAACACAATGTCATTGCACTTGTGCAATCTCTATCCCTAAATAAACATCTCTATGATCTCTCCCAATGCCATTTACCGTCCGGATTAGCTACTTGTAATTTTCATCATTGGGTTATTCTCGATTCATTGGCTGTCCACGCATGGACCGCCCACCTTCATCTGTAAATCCAGCCAACAAAATCAAGATTATCAATACAAACGAACAATCGCAAATCTACTCATATATTCGATCTAAGATTTCCTCAACAAGCAAACATTTGGTCATAATATTTGACTATCAAGACAAATAATAGACTGAAAATTATTTAATAACCGAAACATAGAACAGTTGGTTAAAGCAATTTCTTCAATGTAAACAGTAAAAAACCATTTCAGAGTTGTATGAAGATGTACCACTTTCACCATCAGAGATATCTGCTAGCTTTGCAATGGCATCGGCAAGTGCCTGTTCATGTTCCTGCATTATATCAAATCATTAATGAGACGTTAACTGATAGCACCAAACAACAGATAACGTTATCTATAAATGGTCAGCGAGTAAAATCAGATATTAGCTAAAAATGAAACAGGTCAAGAGCCACCATTCAAGCGTGCACAACAAACAGAAATTAGCTAAAGAAACACAGGCCAACCAAAACCCAAATTAACCCTTTCATCATACACAAAAGAATGCCCATTTTAACCCACTTCCCAACCTGCTCATCTATTGAAAAAAAATTCGCAAACTTTAGACTTGTGTTTTCCTAACCTTCAAGACTTTCCTAGCTTTCTCCATCTCAAGAGGATCCGGATGGCTAGATCCAAATACCCTCTCCACCTGCACAGTATCCATCAATAATTGAACTATTATACTAGAGGATAAGATTCTACCGCACATACAATTGATCCTGACTGTTTGATTATTTACCTCCTTTATTAGAGTATCAGTGTTAAGTAATTGAATATCATCTAAACCCTTCTTTCCTATGCCATTCTGTGACGGTGGAAAATCCTTTCTTGTTTGACCTTTGGTCATCCCTCTTCCTCTTCCTCCACCTGGACCATTATCACGTCCAACAGGTCGACCCATTCCATGACCTGATCCACCATACCCCCTTTATGAGCAATACCAGGGTCCTCACCTTCTACCCATTGTATATCTTCAGGAGATATCTGCAACAACAAAAACTCAGTATTGAAATTCCAAGTCGAAGAACCTTTTTAAGAAAACAAAACTTTGAACGGTGATTTTACCTCTGCAAGATTAACCCATTCCCATGTCTCATTTGTTGTATACATATCATATACTAGAGCATGGCGGCCCTGAAATTCATATTTTCAGCACATAAAACATGACTCGGGGCAGGAAGTCATCAAGGCATGCATGTTAAGAAATCAAACTACCTCAACAGGATTGTAATCTGTTATTGTAGCTTCATAGAAATTGTTGTCATCAGGCCACCTGGTTCTTACTTTCCTCCCAATCAATGGAGAGAATGATGATGTGTCAGCAGACACATTTGCAAGTGCACCAGAAGTCGCACGATTACCAAGCTGGGCCCTGCCAGTTGAACCTGATGTAGGGTGCTGAGCTTTTATGGAAGACGCTCCACCCATCATCTGGCCATGCCAAAACAAATGTGTGAGTTGAGAAGGAACATAAATAGAAACAATTGCTAAACTATGATATAATAAACGAGCCTACAGATTTCTTGCTTTTCGCCTTGCTCCCTGTCACAGGTGCTCTTCTAGCAGACGAAGAAGTGGGTAGTGGTACATGTTGTGGTGGCACACCAAAAGACTGAGAAGGTCCTGATGTGTTCATCTTCTGTTTCTTACGGGTTCCTGAGACAGATGGGCTAGGTAAAGGATCATGAACTGCTTGACTCGTGTTGACCATCCCAGGTTGAAGCCCACTTGATTGTCTCCACTCCCTGTTGTTATCACACAACATTGCCAGATGTCAGTAAAACAAGTTCCTCATCATAATGTGACAAAAAGTGTGTTTATCAAGACTACTGGACCTTATTCTCCGGATGACGTCATCTGAATTTACTTTGAGCAAAAGCTCTCTATGTTCTTCATTTGACAATCTCAATTCTTTTCGGAGCTCAGTTATTAAACCTTCCTTTTCCTGAAGAAATTCATTTAATAAAATATATCTAACTGAAACCTGATTAAAAAACATAAGATTCAAGCATATATAATGACAGCACATACCCAAGTAATTGCATCTGCTTGGGCCTTGAAGGCTCGTAGAACTGAACTGTATGCTTCTTGCTCAAGGAGGTGAATTTGGGCTTCCATATCAGTTTCCCCGTACATCCTAGAAGGATATTGTACAGAACCCATAACTGCAGATCTTCCATTACCTGCCACATGTCCACCTCTCGGCATCCTGTTTTGATGGGACGGTGGAAGATCATCATCAGTGCCTGCAATTAATCCAAATTAGTAGTATAAATCAACATCAAACCCATTTATGTTTTGCCTTACATAAATGATCCCATATCATACATTTTTGCTGTTTTCTCAACATCTCTCACAATGACTATATTTCAACACACATAAAACTTGTCGCTCTTAGATTGCATACATGGCTCCTGCCTAGAATCTGAAGTAAGCACTAATTAGCTACACCTGTTTGTTATGACTTTTACAATTGAAATATACTTCACAATTTATAAGCCCATTCAAGAAAGACATATTTAGTTTTATTCAGCTTGCTTTCTTTGCAAAAGGGTTCTAGTTAGGCATTGGTGATTTGCACCTAACGATGATACAGACATCAGAATTAAACCTTCTTGATATAATAGCATGTTTCCTAATATTCTACCCAATTCAAGTATAAGGTGAGGGCTATCAAAAGAGGAGAAACAATGTATAATCTCCGAAATAAGATAAATGTATGATAATGACAAGAAGTTCACCAACGGGTTATGTTATCCTTCAAAACTGGAACAAAAGCTTTCTATTTAACTGCTTACGTATTTAAAATAACAAATTAGCTTAGTCAAGTACCTAATAAGTCTCCACCAACAAAAGTAAGATTCTCTTTTTTATGTTTTTTAGCTAGCAAATTCAGAAGTGATTCACAAATTGCACTTATCATAGATATTTTAACCATTTTATGCTCTTGTGACATTCAACTACTAATTTATTACCAGTGACGAACATGTAGAATAACAGTTCCACCATCATCCTGTAGCCATCCAAAAAGAATGGAACCTTTATTCACACATAAGTGAAACAATAAAACGGGCAACATGGATTCTAATGCATCAACACCGTAGCACATTTTTCAGAACAAACCCCTCAACAAGGTTCGTCTCTCATAAAGATAAAAACAAATGGCCATGGTTTAAGTTCAACTAACGTATGCGTAGTTGCGATACTAGTTAGTGCAAATAAATATCGCCCAATCTCTAGGCGTGCCTATTGTGAAGCTCTAACTGTCACATGGGCAAACGCCACGACTTAATAAGTACTCACATCCATATAACATACAGAGACATGTCTTGATACTCCTTTTTATAGTTTCTAAACTGGTCTGCTTCTTGAACACACTTCTCACCCATCTGAATACCAATGTTTTTTATTTGGAGCATCCCTTATATCCAGGGCATCTAAATCAGTTTCCTTTGTGTAAACTTTGTTCAACATCCCTTATATCCAGTGCATCTAAATTGGTCTCCTTTTAGGTAAACTTTTTTGAACATCCGTTATATCAGCCATAACAGATGCTGACTAAATTGGTCTCCTTTTAGGTAAACTTTTTTGAACATCCGTTATATCCGGCAATAACAGATGCAGACTAAATTGGTCTCCTTTTAGGTAAACTTTTTTGAACATCCGTTATATCCGGCCATAACAGATGCAGACTAAATTGGCCTCCTATTAGGCAAACTTTTTAGAACATCCATTATATCCATCCATAACAAATGCTGAGTTGGTGATCACATTGCATAAAAGCATTGACATCGCTACATAGGATTTATTAGTGTTAAGGTTCTACATGCTACTACACTAGAAAGTTAAGCATCGTGACATTTAATGATTTAAGGATGTTAAAGCCTAAAGGTTTTAGGCACGAATAGGCCTTTGAATACAGTCTAAATGAACTTCATAAATATACGTCACCTGATCCATAATCATATAAATCATGTCAAGACAATCTGAAAAACCATTCTCTTCAATACTTTTATTTGTTGGAGCTTTCAAGGTTCCGGTACGACCGGAAGAAAGCAACCAACAGAAACCCAAAAAGGAAGCTTACTCATGGTCCAAGGGCCCTACTTAATTTATGATTTAGTATCAGTTATAACCACCATTTGAATGTACTAACAACTACCCAACTTTGAATTGACTATCAGAAGTCAAAACTGCACTACAGTCCGGTCTAAACATATGCACATGACCAAGAAAAAGGTAGCTCCAACATACTAGCACGTCGTTTTCTAATTATCTCACTTTTCTGTATCATTAACACGCATACACCAATAAGGTAGCTCTTAAGTTTTAACACCCCATCAACTCCATTACACAAAACTCACACTTCACCTACCCCAGCCAAACACTGAACTTCACGTTCCCTTCACTTCTATAGTTCTATAACCCTTTGATTAAAACCCAATAAAAAGAGACAGAATTCAACTAAAAACCTATCTTTCCAGTCAATCACACAAGACAACAGCAACAAATTCAAGTTTCTTCAGGGTCGAACTTGAGAAAAGACAATAGACAAACCCAAAATTAACAAAAGACAATGCTGAAAAGGGGATCAAGCGAATGTATCGCACATTGATCGAAAACACATTCACCAAGAAAGAGTAACAAAATAATCGATCCCCACAAAGTTATAAACTCACCGCTGCTATCATACGGTTCGTAGTCCATAGCCAGCTTGCAAAGTAAACCCAACGCTTAATCGAAATCCCACAAGAATTAAGCGCACAAAAACCCCTAAATTCGCTTAAAGATTGGAAACAACGGGAATCAATCAAACACGAGTCGAACGCAACGATGAATTGCCTGTGTAGGGATTGAATTGGCGTTTAACGTGAGATTAATCAAGTGATTGAGGGTTTGAAGGGGATCGATCGAAGGCGATTTAGGGTTTGTTTTTGGAGTTTAGAAAGAGTGATGACAAAAGGGGTAGGAGGCGCGGATTCGAAAGCGGTTGGTTGTTTTTAATTAATTGTTGTGTTTGAGTTCCGCCTCCTTTTGGGGTTTTGACTTGTATTTGCGAGTCGAAGCAATGGTCAAACAAATTTATGATCTTTCAATGACAGATTTATACAAGATCTATGTGAATTTTGATTTTCTTTTTTTATTTGTAGTTATGTTTTTAAATCAACTAGTTGTATTCACTCGCGCGCGTTGCGCGCATGATGACTCTTTTTAAATGTGTAATTGCATTATAGGCGTTTTAAGATAGACTAACATCGTTTACACATATCAACAAACGAAATAAATAACTCACTGTTGTGTTGGAAGAATCTCCATCAGATTGAAGAACAGCACCATATGAATCATTTCCTCCGGTCAATAGAACAGCTAAAACACTGTAGGTGTAGAGAATAATGTAGCAATCTCCACTGTAAAATTTACCAATGTCCTCCTTTGGTACTGGTGTTTTAGCACTGCCATTAATCCACCACACCTAAAACACACCCGAAAAGAATAAATAAAAACCTGCTTACCAAAAAAGGGGCAACATAAATTGTCCATGATCAAACCTCAGTTAATCCACCACACCAGCCGCGCGTTACGACGGATTTTCTTCGCACTGTAATACATATATAGATACAACCATGACATAGTACTAAATATCAACACCTAAGGATTCTTATAATAAGCAAGAACTTCATGAAGTTCCAAAATCAGGAAAGGTCAAATGATCATGCTTGCAATAGCTGTTGAAAGTGACAATCAACTTAAATTGCCTAGCCAAAACGTGAGCTTCAGCTCCTGAAGATAGTACCTTAAATATGAATATCTCAATAATGATGTTGATTAATAAGTTACATAAGAAAAAAAGATAAAATGTAGAATATGAAAGCAAACAGGACTGATGCTCTTACGCACCTTTGATGTTTTTGATGAAGTTCCAAGGTGCTCAGGCTTTTTAGCAACTGGTTAAACCTGGACGTGTGTTCGCTGCTCATTTAAGCAAAAACTGTTTTCGAGAAGTTGTTGAGTGATTAGATGTCCATTTGCTCCAGTAGATCATGATTGATCATATCATACACTCTCTTCATGAAACTCCAAACTCAATAAAATAGTTCGAGTTTTGTGAAATTATCTTCATAGTAATCTCCGTAAAACGTTCGGTGCATTAAAAAATAAAATCTAACTATGTTAGTTGCGAGAAATGTCTACACATTACCTCAACTTGCACGGAAATTGGTCACACCTAGTGTGCATGGATGCATCACACATGTCTAAGCTGTTTCAACATCCTTGAAGCCTTCGGAGGGTTTCAAAATGGTGGTCGGTGAAGCTGTACGATTAAGAGTTATGAAAACAATTTATACATGATCATAAGCAGAGTACTAATATACTAAAGAGACTTACTACAACTGATATAAAGAATTCATAGTACCTGTTATTTCATATTGCAATTCAATTGATTTTTCCATTCTTGTTGGTGATCCAATTTTTTTGTTAATGACGTCCTTATTGAAAACAAAATAAAAGAAGATGGTCTATTAGTTGACCCATCAACTGTTGACCAAATAGTTAATCAAGCTCATTAAGTGATCGATTTGTTCTTTAGCAACGCTGTATGCTTTGATTGGCTACAACCTTTAAACAATCCAGAAGCAATATTTTAAACATCAGGTATACATCTATTGTTATCAAAGCAACTGCTAATGCAAGTTGTGTCACATTTAGTAGATCCTATCGTGGTTGTTTTAGTGATAATTGTTTCAATGGAAGCTTGGCATTGAATTTCAGCTAATGGAAAACAAATGATAATGTTGTATGACCACCTAACATCTGCACAACCATGAACAAATAGACCTAAATGGTACGCCCAGCTCAAAGCAAGCCTAAATCAGATTTTATAAGGCTCAAAGTTCGTAAAAAACCTATTTACCATGGCTGCATGAGGGGTTGCGGGTCAAAACCTACCATCCTCCAACATCGCCATGCCAATGCAACATCTTTATCCAAATTTCAGATAGACGCATCAACTCATCATAGACCCATCATAGATATTAGCCGTAAGCAGGTTGCGTACTGAATCTGCGCAACGGTTAGAAGGACATATGTTTAAATCCATTGCAATGTACAATAACAATCAAAAAAACCAGTGTATTGATGGTACATAGGACCAAACCTTCAAAAGAAACAACACCACCTCATGAACATAACTTTGCAGCGAGCCAAAGTCAACCAGCCTCAAAGTTCCTAAGGCAGTGAGTTTACCACAGTTGCAAAGAGGGTTGTAGGTCAATACCTACCATTCTTCAGCCCCTCAACCTTAAAGAAAGTCTTTATAGCTAGGTGTATCCATAACAAACAGAATGAAACCTTTAGAAACCAAGAGCACCAACATTACTCTACATGATTTGTACAAACATAGCATCCCACAGATAAACAATAATTCCGATCAACGATACAAACATGGCTTAAAAAAACAATTACTATCAAAAGTTACCCGTAGTATTATCAGCCTGAGAGTTGGCAAAGCAATGAGTCAACCATGGCTGCAGGGGGTTGCAAGCATTAACTGCCATCCTCCAACCCTGCCAAAACATTGATTTCAGCAAGATTAAAGGCAACAAAATTCAAGGTTCCAAGAAATCCACATTCCAAAACCCTATCCAAGGAAAGAGGAAATACCGTTACCCTAATTCTGCAAATAAACACCCAAGAATTTGGCCAAAAACCCTAATCTTCTTAACAAAATCAACAAATCACGAACCACAAATCGAAGAACAAATTGAATTACCTCGTCGATTCGAGTCTCTCCGCCGGAATTTGTCGGAGTTGGGGAGGCTAGGGTTCAACCGGGTGGACTACGGTGGAAGGCCGCCGGTGCAGGTGGTTCCGATGCAGGGGTGGAACAACCAAAAATCTCGAACCAACGCAGCCACCACCACCGACCGCCGCCTCCACCAACGCAGCCACCACCGCCGACCGCCGCCTCCCCGACCTCCGCCTCCACCAACACAGCCACCTGCGGTGGCCATTTAATCGGCGGGAAGTATTTTGAGCAGAACATCGGATTGGCGGTGGCGGAGCGAAGGCCACGACGGAGGAGGCGACGGCGTTGGAGGCGAAGAAAGAGAAGGCGACGACGGTAGGTGGGCGGTGTGGAGTCGGTGGTGGAGGTTGATGGTGGATTTGGGGTTTCACTATTCATAATGTTCATTTACTTGTTTTTTAAACATATATAAATATAGGGAAATTTATTTACTATTTAAAAAAACAAATTTCATTTGTTGAATATTTTTTGAAGTATACAAACTCAATGTTCATTTTACCGAACTTCAAAGTGTCATAAAAATATGTAAGATTGTAGTTATATAAATACTAATATGATAATAAATATATATGTTTACAATATATATTTTTTTACATTTTAAGTTATTTTTATATAAAATTCATAATTTAGACACTTATTTGTGTTTTATTTGAATTTTGTCGGTTTCGGATGAAGCTCGGTGATTTTTGGGAAGAAAGTTCAAGATTTGAAGAGGTTTAAGAGGAAACATGCTTCTGATATGATCATATTAAATTTATATCAGAAGATGAATATGGTCATAAGCTGTAAAATTCTAAATAGCCTATTTTATGCTGAATATGGTCATATCACTTCATATATAACCATATTTGGCAGAAAATGGGTTTATAATCCTAGTACACCTTATTTCAAACATAACTTTCATTTCTTTCAAAACTCTAGCCTCTCTCAAACCCATAGGTGTTTTTGAGTATTTCTTAAGAGTTTTTGAGAGATTTGAAGGCCAAGATTGAATATTTCACACTTTCAAGAAGGATCTAACATCATCCACCTATTTCCACTTAAAATTGGTTTGAATTTCTCTACATCTACTATGAGTTCTACCATGTTCTTGAATTTGGGTGTGTTTTTGTAAGCCTTATAGGCTAACTCTTATTATCACTTGGATTAGATGAAATTTAGTATGATTTAACAACTTGCACATGATTTTTGGTGTTGTTTATGTTAATGTCATGATGAAACTTGATTATTCTTCAATGATTGTGTGTATTAGTTCTAGTTTGACGAAATATCCAACCTTGTGGGTGTTGTAAGCATGTTATGTTGAAAAACCTCATATTCTTACAAGATTTATGCATATGATTGCATCTTTTGTATGTAATTTTGTGACATTTAACTACAAATAGTGAATGAAGGTTGGGGGTTTAGTAAAATTAGGTAAATATGCATCCTTATGCTTATGTTAAAGAAAACCAAGTGTATGTCATGAATATCTCTTGTCATTTGTTATGAATTGATTTTGTAATCGTGGTTTGATGTTCATAAGTTGAAGGGTAGTTATAGTTTTGTCTATTTTACGCAAATTGAGGTGGTTGTCATGTGTTTATCGTGTTAACTTTCTAAAAGATTATGGAATTAGGTAACCCTAACGGGAGTCTAATTCATCTTTAACATTAACATTATTATATCATTAGTCATTCATGGCATAATTTTAGGTGACTATTATGTGTTTATCATTCTAGCTTTCCGAATGGTTATATGTCTAGATATCCTTGACGGAGGTGTAGGCTACTTCCATGTTTTATGTGTAAAAAATGGTCTCACCTCGAGTTTGTGCTAGTTGTTAATTCTACGCTAAGTGGAATCAAAGTCCAAGTGGTATCTTTAATTGATTGTGTATCTTCAACTTTACTTTCTTAATTTACTACTTTAATTTTCTAATCATTTTGGTTAATTATAAGACTCACAAATCCAAACTCAATTGATCGTTTAAATAGTGATGATGATTTACTATTGGAAGCCATAGTGTCCACGGATCGATACTCGATTCTTGCCTAAAACTATACCATTATGCGATAGATGCACTTACCTATTGTGTGTTGTTGGTTTAAGAGTGATAATTGTTTCTAAATTAAAACTCAATTGTATGAAAAATCCTTACTTAAAATATATATACTTTACACGCATCAAGTTTTTGAAGCCGTTGCTGGGGACACGGTTATTTCAAGAAAAATCAAAGTTATTACTTTAACCATTTATGTATATTTTAGATTTTGTTATGTTTGTGTTTTTTTTATTTTTTTATTTTATTTTTATCTGGTGCCCATGATCTTTTTGTTGAAGTGTTCTTTGTAGTGACTTTCATGGATTGCGACTACGGGAGTTACTATGGAAGATACAATTTTAATCATGGCAATTACCATGAGGGTATTTGGTGTGAGATATGTGGGGGACGTCATTACACGCCAGAGTGTTACCATTTTTAGGGGTACTTTATAAATTATTAGGAAGAGCCGCATCCTTACTCATAACCATTTAAGGAGTCTACAATAATGTTATTCCAAACCAAACCCCGTCCATCATTATATGAGTTATTGTAACAAGGAATTGATATGTTTTCACAATCTACTATCAGTTGTAATCAAGACGAGGTTAAGCAATAAGAACGTAATGCTATCGAACTCGCAGAACAACGCCCTAGATTAGAGGCAGTGAGTGTTGAACTTAATAGGATATATGTCCACCTTCTACAGGAGAGTTCATCTTGTAGCACGGATTAGAGCACCAAATTAGAGCAGGAGGATGAAAGTAAAGCCAATCCTATTTTATATTTTGATGTGTTACAACATGACTCAGAACTTGAGACGATAATGGATGAAGCACAAGTCCACCTCCAGTTCAAAGTGCATTCGAGTTTGATGAGCCATAATTACTTTATCCCCGTGTTGACCAATGACGAGCAAGAAGTCGAGGAATTACAAAGGAAAGAACAACGAGAGGAGATCATGGATGAGATGGAAGCGGTTCTCCCTAGTCTCACTGATGTGGAAACCACAAACTACACTATCCCATCTTGGAATGATGAGTTTGGAGATGTATTAGTGAGCATTCCACTTATGGAAGGGAAAGAAGAATGGTTTGACCCAGTCAGGGACCTTGATGATTTAGAAGCACTAATTTATGGGAAGTCAACTGTGGTGATCAAGAAAAAATCACACCTAGCAGAAGATTTGCAAGTGGATGGATTCACTGACGAACCAATGATGCTGGTGACACCCAAGCCTCAACTTTGCACTAAAGATAACCAATCTGTAAATGAGAGCAATTATGATTTGTCATAAAAATTAAACGAATCGCGGGAGAGAGCAAGCTATTTCACAAACCAACCACCTTTGAAGGGCGACTTTAGCCCATCAAGAGATGCAAGTCAACAACACATTATCAGGATGATCGTCTCCTTCACTACTTAAATTGTATTAAGTTTGGTCCGAGCAAATACAAGTGTTGGTGGCATGACCCGTTTGGATTTTTGTTTACCATTGAGTTCCTTACAAATCGATATAAATACACTAAATCAATGGGTCGGATGGGGTTTCAAGTATCATAAGCCACCCATTTGTTAATTTGTTCCATCACTTGCCCTAGATTTAGTGAATTTAAGGGCCGAGTCAAGCTAATGACTCGTTAATAAATGAGCGCTTCCAGGAGGCAACCTGAGCTTTTAAAACACTTTGTGTTTATATATTTATTTTTGTTATTATTTACTATTTCCTTATGCATGCTTAACAGAATTTTTGACTATTCTTATTTTTTTGCTCTTGAAATGTATTAGTGATCATTTTATTTGGAATCCTCTTGTATGGAATCATTTTAAGGCTTTGAAGAACTTCTTGGCAGTTTTCATCGAATCTCATCAAGGGAGTTTTCATTCCATTTTTCTCACACCCCTATGCATTTGCATATTTTTAGTACATTAAGGGTAATGTACAATTCAAGTGTGGGGATGTTTGGGTTTTTATGAACTTTTGCAAGAAGAAATTCTTCTATATATCTCATTGCACCTTAAAACAATCCTATTTTGACAAAAGTCATCTATATATCTCATTGCACTTTAAAACAATCTCATTTTTGACAATTTGTTTAAAAAATTTGAATAAATGACATCCAATTATATTAATTTATTTTAGAGCATAAAGCATGATTGAACTGTTAACATCACATAATTAAGAGAAAATAAGCGGATCACGATAAAATGTTTCGGATGTTCAGTGAGCATTGTAAGTTGAAAATATGATATTTATGCATGAATTTGAACTTTACCTTTATCCCTCCATTTCCGTAAGCTTATTTTTGCCTATATCACATGACATCATATGATTTAGTGTCTGCTTACATTTTTGTTGATTCTTAAGTGTGCCAAATGTGCATTCGCGTGAGAACTTGCTTAGGATATGCATTTCAAGACCATAAACTGAGTATTTGTATGAAAATGATATAGGTACTAGGAATACCCACATTATAAACCAAATTTCTTCTCTTTTACTTCACCCAATTATTACCATTAGTCACCATATTGAGCCATTTTTTCTTGTTTCTTTGTTATTACCCATATCATTAGCCACTTAGTCAAATTAACCATTTTTATCTTTTAAACCCTTATGATAAAGTTCCGGTTATTTCTAGTTGTCTAAATTTTGGCATCGAATTTGTTTAATGTTTATTTGTTTTAATTAGGCGTCTATTGTTCAATGAAAAAAGAGAAAAAAGAAAAATATGAAAAAAGAGAAGAAAAAAATATCAAAAAAAGTAAAGAAAAATAGAAAAATATTATATTGTTATATTATGTTGTTTAGAATAGAAATAAATAAATGTGAGTTATTTGATGCATAAAAAAGAACAAATTTCATGCATAGCTCATGTTTAGTAGATTTGTATTAGTTTAGTTATATTAAATCTTGTTTACATATTAGTGTAATTTATCATATTTAGTATCTAGATTTTTGGAATTTTTATCCATTTAAGCACTTTTACCAAAAATTTCATACCCTTTTTACGCAAGCCCCATTACAACCCGTTAAAAGTCCTCTTGATTTATGCATTTTCTCATGTTAGTTGGTGGAGATTTGACCCCTTTGCAAGCTTATTACTATGTTTGTATCATTGGTTGGCATTGAGTGATTCATTTATACACTTATACATATAAATAACCGAGTGTTGAGTGATTTTGTAAGCGGTTCACACTCATGCATAAAAATAAAAGAAACTTCGTAGACATGTGAGCTCATTTGAATATTTCTAGTATTTTTGAAAAGAGGAAGCTTAAAACACTTGCTTTCTTCTTACAAATATGCCATGTTTGATAGTCAATTATGAGTTTAAATCTTCATTTAACAAATGGTTTGTCTCTCACCATCTTTTATGTCAATGAGATTTCTTTTGTTAAATGGTTACATGAGAGTTTGCTTGAGAACAAACAAAGTTCAAGTGTGGGATGTGTGATATGATAATAAATATACATGTTTACAATATATATTCTTTGTATTTTAAGTCATTTTCGATATAAAATTTATAATTTAGACACTTATTTGTGTTTTATTTGAATTTTATAGATTTCGAATGAAGCTCAGTGATTTTTGTGAAAAAAGTTCAAGAGGAAAAATACTTCTGATATGACCATATTAAAGTTGAATATGATCATATAAGCTGTCAAATTTCAAATAGCCAATTTTTATGCTGAATATGGTCATATCACTTCAGATATGGCCATATTCGGGCAGAAAATGGGTTTATAACCCTGGTACACCTGATTTTCAACATAACTTTCATTTCTTTCAAAACCCTAGCCCCTCTCAAACCCTTAGGTGTTTTGAGCATTTCTCAAGAGTTTTTGAGAGATTTGAAAGCCAAAATTGAAGATTTCACACTTTCAAGAAGGATCTAACATCATCCACCCATTTTCACTTAAAATTGGTTTGAATTTCTCTAGATCTACTATGAGTTCTTCCATGTTCTTGAGTTTGAGTGTGTTTTTTGTAAGCCTTATATGCTAAACTCTTATTTTACTTGGATTAGATGAAATTTAGTATGATTTAACAACTTGTACATGATTCTTGGTGTTTATGTTAATGTCATGATGAAACTTGATTATTCTTCAATGATTATGTGTATTTGTTCTAGTTTGACGAAATATCCAACCTTGTGGGTGTTGTAAGCATGTTATGCTAAAAATCCTCAGGTTCTTACAAGATTTATGCATATGACTGCATCTTTTGTATGTAATTTTATGAGATTTGACTACGAATGGTGAATGAAGGTTGGGGGTTTAGTAAAATTGGGTAAATATGCATCCTTATGCTTATGTTAGAGAAAACCATGGTGTATGTCATGAATCTCTCTTGTCATTGGTTATGAATTGATTTTGTAATCGTGGATTAATATTCACGAGTTGAAGGGTAGTTATAGTTTTGTCTATTTTACGCAAGTTGAGGTGGTTGTCATATGTAAGGCCCCATTCCCGGGCACCTCACAGTTGGTCGTCATCACACATAAAACATAGATTTGATATAAACATAATAAAACAACGCAGCGGAATTAAAAAAAAGGTCATTCTCATTTCATCATAAAAGCTTTTACAAGGCATTATATCGTTGACCTGATTATAAAATACAAGCTTTCTTTACATTGCCTATCTTTACTATGATTGCTGCTGAAGCATATGAAACCGAGGATTTCATAAGTAATCCCCGTCATGTGAATCCTCAACAATCATAGGGTCATATACAGTGACCTCTAGTAGAAGATATTAAATTCAAAATATTTTTTTTCATCATAAAGGAGATTTCTTAAATAATCCTGTTTATCAGGATTCTCAAGAAATCTCGCACTTGCATGCAACATGATGTGTTGCGTGCATTACGGGCCCACAACACATGACGTTGCAGCATAATCAAAAGGAGAATGCCGTCCCCCACGAACTGAGTAGTCGCCTCGTGCCATCCCCAGCAACACTACCTGCCAACTGGAAACACATAAAAGTCAGCGTTGCTGAGTGAGTTCTAGTTTTATAATAAAACATACTTTTACTTGTTAAAAGTGTCCTTTCATACATGCGATCATACATCATACGTACACAGAGATAATATTCATTATTATCTTCATCATTCGTTGTACATCGTTCTCTTTAACTACTCATATGGATCCTCTCAGGCTTTACCCACTTCATAGCACTCGACTATGATTACTGTGGTCGAATGACAAGAATCCCGTTTCATCCTTACTTGCACATTGAATTCTAATGTACCAATACCATATGCTATACCCCGAACCGTTTTAGCTACTGGGCCGTGAATCAATAGGGCGTATGCCACAGTAGCCTTAGCTACTGGGCCGTGAATCTAAGCGTATGCCACAGTACTAGAGCTAAGCGGTAGAGGTACCATGACCATGGTCAATCACAAAGAAGGACCAATCGACTTATTCAATGCTTGCAAGACATAATTCGTTCGTTCATTAATGCATGTATTCATCATCATTCTTCTTTTCGTTCAATCGTTAATACATGCATTCATCATCGTCTTCCTCTTTCATTATCTTTCACTTTACGTTACATGATACTTCATTCATTCATTCTCATTATTCGTAAAGTTTCGGAAAGATAAACATACATAATCATAAGGAACATAAACATCTACAATTCATCAGTCATTACCATCATATAGGGCCACATCATACTTATCGTGTTCACATCGTAGCTACACCTGCATCCTCATTCACATCAGCCCTATGTGGGCGATTGAACATACCACAGTCGCATGGCCTCTATGCGACTGGGTCATGCGACTGGGTCATGCGACTGGGTCATGCGACTGGGCAAGCAGGCGACTGGACTTACATTCGTGCGATTGAACCACCTATCGTACGAATGAACTCTATACGCATGGGCGATTAGGCGATTAACCTCATACGCGCGACTAAACTATCATGCGAATGGACCTATGCGACTGAATCCCTCAGTCCTATGGTCTATCGGGCGATTGAGCCCCAACCGTACGACTGAACCTTAATCATACGATTGAACATCCGTTTTCCCTCAGTCGTGCGACTGGCCCTCCAGTCGCATAACCCTAACTGGGCAGCGACTGGAGTTCATCACGAACTGCAGCCGCGACCTACGGGTCCCAAACCCTTCCAAACTCATTTCTAGCCCAAATTAGCCTTCCCAAACCTCAGGGAATCATACTAGGATATTATACAAGCTAATGCAAGTCCTAATTCGTACCATAAACACGTTACTCAAGATTTCACCCAAATGGGTCAAACATACACACTATTCAAAAATAGGGTTTATATGTGATCCAGCCCCAAAATCGTATGAAAACAAGTAAATGAGGGGTTCTAGAACTACATTAACAGGTAGGAGTTGAAGAGATTCGACTTGGCTAGCTTCTCGACGAACCTCGTGCCCGAATCACCACGTTCTCCCTTTCTTTCTCTTCTTTCGCTGTTCTTTCACTCTCTGCTCATTCTCCCGACTGAAAAACGTAAGTGTTGGGAGGAGAAGAGAGCTTCTCCTCTTTTATAGGTACAGCCCAGTCGCCTGAAGTCCAGGGGCGACTGGACCTTCAGTCGTATGAACACCACGCGACTGGACCTCCAGTCGCATGAGTCCCATGCGGTTGAACCTTCAGTCGTGCGATTGAACTCCAGTCGTACGGTTGAGCTTCAATCGTCCTTCAGTTGTGCGCTTGAACACCATGCGACTGGACCTCCAGTCGCATGGATCACATGCGACTGAGACTCAGTCGCATACCACTCCAAAAGTCAAACTTCCGGGTGTTACAAGTCCACCCCCCTTATTTAGGTTTCGTCCCCGAAACCTGTTATTCCACGAACAATCGTGGGTAATGCTGTCTCATCTCTTCCTCAGTCTCCCACGTAGACTCCGATCCCTTTCTATGCCGCCACTGTACACGCACAAGAGGAACCGTTTTATTTCTCAGCCTTTTCTCCTTTCGGTCTATGATCGCCACTGGTTGCTCCACATAATTGAGCCGTTTGTCCACCTCGATATCCTCCAGTGGGACGATCATATCCTCGTCCGCCAAACATTTCCTCAGATGAGATACGTGGAAGGTCGGGTGAATTCCACTTAACTCATCTGGTAAATCCAACCTATAGGCCACCTCTCCTACTCGAGCAACGATTCGGAAAAGGGCCTATATACCGCGGACTCAACTTGCCTCGCTTCCGGAACCGAATGATACCCTTCCAGGGTGAGACCTTCAACATAACCCGATCTCCCACCTGGAACTCAATCGGCCTGCGTCGTTTGTCAGCGTACGACTTCTGTCTGTCTTTAGCTGCCTTCATATAAGCTTTGATCTTTTCAAGCTTTTCAGTCGTAGCCTCTATCACTTTGACGCTTCCCAATTCTTTCTGACCAATATCACCCCAACAAACGGGTGTCCTGCATCTCCTACCGTATAGCATCTCATAGGGTGGCATGCCAATACTGGCATGATAGCTGTTATTGTATGAGAATTCGGCTAACGGCAGGTGGTCATCCCAACTTCCCCCGAAGTCAATAACACATGCCCGGAGCATGTTCTCCAAAGTCTGAATGGTCCTTTCAGACTGACCATCAGTTTGAGGATGATAAGCCGTGCTAATATGTAACCTCGTCCCCATAGCATCGTGGAATTTCTTCCAGAATTTGGATGTAAACCGGGTGTCGCGATCAGACACAATCGACACCGGCACACCATGACGAGTCACAATCTCTTTGATGAAAAGATCGGCCAACCTTTCGGACGAATATGTCTCACGCATCGGTAAGAAGTGGGCACTCTTCGTCAGACGGTCCACAATCACCCATATAGTATCGTACCCTTTCGGGGTGCGTGGCAGCTTTATGATAAAATCCATGGTGATGTGCTCCCATTTCCATTCCGGTATATCCAAAGGTTGAATCTTTCCATACGGCTTCTAGTGCTCGGCCTTCACTTGCAGACAAGTAAGGCACTTACTCACATACTCCACCACGTCACGTTTCATACCCGGCCACCAATAATCTTTTTTCATGTCTTGGTACATCTTGATAGCACCGGGATGAATGAAGTACCGAGTCTTATGAGCTTCATCCATAATCCTCATTCGCAGATCCCCAAGACGAGGAATCCACATACGCCCAAACCGGGTTCTAACACCCGTTGTGTTCTCACCCAACTCCGCGACCAGACCTCTCATTCGTTCAGAGTTAAGATGTTCGTCTTTCAAAGCCTCATCTTGAAACTCTTTGACCTGTTTCATCACGTCGGAGGTCATGATTAGCTGGTACGCCTTCACCCGAATTGGCTCGGACCTCTCTTTTCGGCTAAGGGCATCCGCCACCACGTTGGCTTTGCCCGGATGGTAATGGATCTCACAATCATAATCCTTTATAAGCTCCAACCATCGCTGTTGCCTCATATTCAGATCTTTTTGCTCGAAGAAGTACTTCAAGCTTTTATGGTCGGTAAAGATGGTGCACTTCGTTCCGTAGAGATAGTGCCTCCAAATCTTCAATGCAAAGACCACAGCTGCTAGCTCCAAGTCATGAGTAGGGTAATTAACCTCATGGACTTTCAACTGCCGGGATGCATAAGCTATAACCTTTCCCCTCTGTATCAACACGCATCCCAATCCCGAATAAGAAGCATCAGAGTAAACCACCAGATCTTCGCTTCCCTCGGGTAATGACAGAACAGGAGCTTGGGTCAATCTCGTCTTCAGTTCTTCAAACGCCTTTTCCTGAGCTTGACCCCATACAAACTTTACATCTTTCTGGGTCAACTTGGTCAGTGGAGAAGCAATCTTGGAGAAGTCTTGAATGAATCTTCGGTAATAACCCGCCAAACCTAAGAAACTTCGGATTTCAGGCGGCGTCTTGGAGACTTCCACTGCATTACTGCTTCCACTTTTGCCGGATCGACCATAATCCCCTCCGGATTAACCACGTGACCCAGAAATTGAACTTCACTCAACCAAAATGCGCATTTGGAGAATTTAGCGTACAACTTCTCCTTTCTCAACGTCTCCAGAACTTCTTGAACGTGGCCGGCATGCTCGGTCTCACTCTTCGAATAAATCAGGATATCATCAATGAATACAATCACCGACTTATCCAGCATCGGCCGACACACCCTGTTCATCAGGTCCATAAAAGCAGCTGGTGCATTGGTCAAACCAAAAGACATGACAAGGAACTCATAGTGACTGTAGCGCGTGCGAAAAGTTGTTTTAGGGATATCCTGCTCCTTCACCTTCAGTTGATGGTAGCCTGATCGAAGATCTATTCGTGAAAACCAACTAGCACCCTGAAGTTGATCAAACAAGTCGTCGATCCTCGGCAAGGGGTACCTGTTCTTTACCGTCAACTTATTCAGCTCGCGGTAGTCGATGCACATCCTCATACTACCGTATTTCTTCTTCACAAACAGGACCGGAGCACCCCATGGTGAGATACTCGGCCTAATGAACCCCTTATCCAACAGCTCTTGCAACTGCTCCATCAACTCTTTCATTTCCGTCGGAGGCAATCGATACGGTGCTTTGGCGACAGGTTGAGCACCCGGTATCAGGTCAATCTGGAACTCGATCTCTCTGTCAGGTGGCAATCCCGATAAGTCTTCCGGGAACACGTCTGGAAAGTCACGCATAACTGGAACATCAGACAGTTATGGTGTTGGCGTTTCCACATCTTTCACATAACATAAGTAGGCATTGCACCCACGCCTCATACACTTTCCCGCCACAGCCATTGAGATCACCTTCGGAATTGTAGTAACCCGATCACCATAAACTGTCACTGAGCTACCGCCGGGCGCTGTCAGTTGAATCATCTTCTTGCGACACACGATGTTCGCCTCATAGTCCGCCAACCAATCCATCCCAAGCACCAAATCGAAACCACCTAAAACCATCGTAAATGGTCTAACCGGAAATTTATGACCCTCCAATTCAACGTCACAACCCTCTATCACCTCAGAGATCCTAGTAGACTTACCTATGGTAGTTTCTACATCAAAGGGCACATCAACACGTCTACTACTAACAGGCAGCTTAGCACAGAAGGCAGCAGAAATGAAACTCCTACTGGCACCCGAATCAAATAATACAGAGGCTAAAGTTTGGTTCACCAGAAACGTACCGGACACAACATCAGGGTCAGTCCTTGCCTCCTCCTGCGTCATCGTGAATGCCCTGGCCTTTGCCTTTGGTTCTTCACCTCCCGCCTTCTTCACCCCTGAGCCCTCAGCCCTCGGCTTCTTACAGTCTCGGCTCATATGACCACTTTCCCCACAGTTAAAACACTTGCCCATCCGGCAATCCTTTGACATATGCCCTGTCTTTCCGCACCTGAAACAGATGTTGGATCCCCACTTGCACTCCCTGAGTGCTCCCTTCCACACTGACCACACTTCCTCACCCCAGCTCCAGACATGACCACACGGCGGTCATCCACCCTTGCCTTCTTGTTGCTCGTCGAAGTATCACCTCGACCAAACCTCTTCCCCTGCCAGTTTCTCTCTCCACCTCCCTTCTTACTACCCTCAGCCTTTACCAACGCAGCCCGTTCATCGTATAACCTTCCCGCCAAATCCACTGCCGACCTGAAAGTGCTCGGTCGAGCAGAAATCAAATGCCAACGAATTTCAGTTAGCAGCCCCTGAATGTACCGGTTGATCTTTCGAGACACCGGCGTCACCTGCTCTGGCACCAACCGCGCCATTTCGTTAAACTTGGTGGTGTATTGTTGGTGGGTCATCGTCCCCGCCTCCAACTACAGGAACTCTCTCTCAACTCTGTCCATTTCCCGATGAGGACTGAACTCTTCGATCACCATCCTTTTTAACTCCGCCCACTTCATCTTCCCTATGGCCCTGCTACCCTCGGCTTGGACTATATTGTCCCACCAGCACAAAGCCGACCCTGTGAAAGAGTGGGTAGTAAACTTCACCTTCTTGTCCTCCTGGCAATCACTAATATCGAGGACAACTTCCATTTCTCTCACCCATTGGTGAGCATCAGCAGCAGTACCAGAACCATCAAAAGTCGGGGGCTTGCACCTCATAAATGCCCCGTAGTTACAACCCCGTGTTGTCTCTCGTACCGGCTCCTCCTCCTCTTCCTCTTCATTATCAGATAGAACCATTTCCGGCTCTTGTTGCCCCTGTCTCCCTGAGGACCTATTCCTCTCTCTTCTATCATCTTCTCTGACAGCTTTAATCACTTCGGTCACTACAGACGGTAAGATTGTCTGCATGACCTGGTGCACTTCTTCCACCACTGCCTCTTTTACCGAGGCCTTAAGTTAGCACTCTCATCTACCCCCTCTTGATGAGGAGTATCGGGTTCTTCATGAACCACTTCTCCACTCTAGGTCTTCCTCTTGTGGCTCGTGGTTCAGCACCACGTCCGCCACCGCCTCCACCCCGGGAAGCTTTGGAAGATCTTCCACCAGCCATTCTCTACCTCACACTGAAAGATTCAAACACCAACACGGTCATTCAAGGAAATAGCTCAGTTTATGTCAAGTATAGCAAGTTCCTAATTACAGTGGCCAGTTGTGATTAGCCACTTACTGTACTCTTCGTACCCCGAGCATTACCTGTCCTGACTACATTAGTATCTAACTCTAACAGTAGCACATACATCACATAACATGCGCACGTAATATTGATTAACTTTAATAAAAATACCTGATGGCACGCAACTACTCAGATGGCATTCTCTTCCTTTCTGTCCTATTTTCAGTTTAAGTTTAGGTTTATTTTGAAATTTACCCGTTTCACTTAAACTTTGGCTCTGATACCAACTTGTAAGGCCCCATTCCCGGGCACCTCACAGTTGGTCGTCATCACACATAAAACATAGATTTGATATAAACATAATAAACAACGCAGCGGAATTAATAAAAAGGTCATTCTCATTCATCATAAAAGCTTTTACAAGGCATTACATCGTTGACCTGATTACAAAATACAAGCTTTCTTTACATTGCCTATCTTTACTATGATTGCTGCTGAAGCATATGAAACCGAGGATTTCATAAGTAATCCCCGTCATGTGAATCCTCAACAATCATAGGGTCATATACAGTGACCTCTAGTAGAAGATATTAAATTCAAAAATATGTTTTTTTTCATCATAAAGGAGATTTCTTAAATAATCCTGTTTATCAGGATTCTCAAGAAATCTCGCACTTGCATGCAACATGATGTGTTGGGTGCATTACGGGCCCACAACACATGACGTTGCAGCATAATCAAAAGGAGAATGCCGTCCCCCACGAACTGAGTAGTCGCCTCGTGCCATCCCAAGCAACACTACCTGCCAACTGGAAACACATAAAAGTCAGCGTTGCTGAGTGAGTTCTAGTTTTACAATAAAACATACTTTTACTTGTTAAAAGTGTCCTTTCATACATGCGATCATACATCATACGTACACAGAGATAATATTCATTATTATCTTCATCATTCGTTATACATCATTCTCTTTAACTTCTCATATGGATCCTGTCAGGCTTTACCCACTTCATAGCACTCGACTATGATTACTGTGGTTGAATGACAAGAATCCCGTTTCATCCTTACTTGCACATTGAATTCTGATGTACCAATACCATATGCTATACCCCGAACCGTCTTAGCTATTGGGCCGTGAATCAATAGAGCGTATGCCACAGTAGCCTTAGCTACTGGGTCGTGAATCTAAGCGTATGCCACAGTACTAGAGGTAAGCGGTAGAGGTACCATGACCATGGTCAATCACAAAGAAGGACCAATCGACTTATTCAATGCTTGCAAGACATAATTCGTTCGTTCATTAATGCATGTATTCATCATCATTCTTCTTTCGTTCAATCGTTAATACATGCATTCATCATCGTCTTCCTCTTTCATTATCTTTCACTTTACGTACATGATACTTCATTCATTCATTCTCATTATTCGTAAAGTTTCGGAAAGATAAACATACATAATCATAAGGAACATAAACATCTACAATTCATCAGTCATTACCATCATATAGGGCCACATCATACTTATCGTGTTCACATCATACCTACACCTGCATCCTCATTCACATCAGCCCTATGTGGGCGATTGGACATACCACAGTCGCATGGCCTCTATGCGACTGGGTCATGCGACTGGGCAAGCAGGTGACTGGACTTACATTCGTGCGATTTAACCACCTATCGTATGAATGAACTCTATACGCATGGGCGATTAGGCGATTAACCTCATACGTGCGACTAAACTATCATGCGAATGGACCTATGCGACCGAATCCCTCAGTCGTATGGTCTATCGGGCGATTGAGCCCCATCCGTACGACTAAACCTTAATCGTACGATTGAACATCCGTTTTCCCTCAGTCATGCGACTGGCCCTCCAGTCGCATAACCCTAACTGGGCAGCGACTGGAGTTCATCACGAACTGCAGCCCGACCTACGGGTCCCAAACCCTTCCAAACTCATTTCTAGCCCAAATTAGCCTTCCCAAACCTCAGGGAATCATACTAGGACATTATACAAGCTAATGCAAGTCCTAATTCGTACCATAAACACGTTACTCAAGATTTCACCCAAATGGGTCAAACATACACACTATTCAAAAATAGGGTTTATATGTGATCCAGCCCCAAAATCGTATGAAAACAAGTAAATGAGGGGTTCTAGAACTCACATTAACAGGTAGGAGTTGAAGAGATTCGACTTGGCTAGCTTCTCGACGAACCTCGTGCCCGAATCACCACGTTCTCCCTTTCTTTCTCTTCTTTCGCTGTTCTCTCACTCTCTGCTCTTTCTCCCGACTGAAAAACGTAAGTGTTGGGAGGAGAAGAGAGCTACTCCTCTTTTATAGGTACAGCCCAGTCGCCTGAAGTCCAGGGGCGACTGGACCTTCAGTCGTATGAACACCACGCGACTGGACCTCTAGTCACATGAGTCCCATGCGGTTGAACCTTCAGTCATGCGATTGAACTCCAGTCGTACGGTTGAGCTTCAATCGTCCTTCAGTTGTGCGCTTGAACATCATGCGACTGGACCTCCAGTCGCATGGATCACATGCGACTGAGACTCAGTCGCATACCACTCCAAAAGTCAAACTTCAGGGTGTTACATCATATATTTATCGTGTTAACTTTCCAAAATTTTGTGGAATTAGGTAACCCTAACGGGAGTCTAATTCATCTTTAACATTAACATAATTATATCATTAGCTCTTCATGGCATAACTTTAGGTGGCTATTGTGTGTTTATCGTTTTAGATTTCCGAATGATTATATGTCAAGATATCTTTGACGGTGATTTAGGCTACTTCCATGTTTCATGTGTAAAAATAGTCTCACCTCGAGCTTGTGCTAGTTGTTAATTCTATGCTAAGTGGAATCAAAGTCCAAGTTGTATCTTTAATTGATTATGTATCTTCGTCTTTACTTCCTTAATTTATTAGTTTAATTTTCTAATCATTTTGGTTAATTATAATACTCAAAAATCCAAATTTAATTGATCGATTAAATAGTGATGATGATTTACTATTGGAAGCCATTGTGTCCACGGATCGATACTCGATTCTTGCCTAAAACTATACTATTATACGATAAGTGCACTTGTCTATTGTGTGTAGTTGGTTTAAGAACAATAACCACTTCTTAAATTAAAACTCAATTGTGTGAAAAATCCTTACTTAAAATATATATACTTTACACACATCAAATACCAATATCAAATATAGCACATATATTTATTTCATCATCTCTCTTTTTAAGATGCTAAGAGTTGAATTTATGATTGTAAATAAGTGGTGTAGATCATAGTAATGTTTTGTGTAATTTCATCCCTACAGAAGTTGTAGATATAATTCTTATTAAATAAATTTATTTGTTATGAATTATGATTTAGTTTAGTTAACATTATCATAACTAGAGAATATAACTTGATTAGATTTTTGTTTAGACCATCTGCTTTGCATCTTCTGCATGGACAATCTTACATGCGTCCTTGTATTTGTTAGTGTGACCTCTATTTCTTCCAACAGTACATTTGTCACACCATTCATCCATCTCTCTTCCACCTCCACATCCTTAACTAACGCATATCTACATTGTGGATGTTTTTATTATTATTCATATTGCACTGCCGTTCAAAAATAAAATTTATTCATATTGTACTTTTATAAATAGTTGGTTAATTATAGAAAGTTATATTCTATATTCTTTTGTTTACTACAAAATAAGCATGTATGAGAAGAAAAAATGACAGGAACACATGTCTAACAGTCTTTGATGGGGAAGGAGCGTGAGGGTGAGAGGTTTCAACAATTTATACAATTGAGTGGGGACATAAATTAAGTTGTTCTTCAGATCTACTAAACTATAGTAGAGAAGGGGTCATAAGTGATGCGGGCCCAAGTGTTGAATAGCGGGCCTTACTCTTTTGGGAGGCCCAAGACCGTGCTTCATGAAAATGGGCCTAACCTGGGCTGTGAGTCTCCGTTTCTGACGTGCTACCAGTCAAAACGACCGAAGAAACGAAGGCCAACCCGCCGTAGGGGGTTATCCCATTAATTTTCTGAAATAAGGCCTCTAAATGGGCTTTTGGGCCACTTTTATGTTTTTTCTAGTTTTCGAGTTTGTTTTGGGCTTTTGTTTGGGCCTAGGGTTGCTTGTTTTAGGCCCATCCCGCATGTTTGATTTCTTATTTAAGTTCAGTTTCTGTAATGTATAAGGACACCTGATTTATTAAGAATTAAGAACTTTGTCTTTTCAATTCGTGACTCTTGGATCGAATTTGGGGGTTTGGGTGAAGAACTTCACGGTATTCGCAGAATCAACGTGATAGTACTTCGATTCGTTCCGCGCGCTACATCAGTTGGTATCAGAGCCAATTTCTAGCTCAAAAATGCCTCCGAGAAGAAACGCCAGACTAATCGATGAAGTTTATGAACTGGAGTTGGAGCAACGGTTTATGGCAAGAGTGGAGCAACGATTGGATCAAGTGGTCGATCAATTGACTGGTCGGATGGCAGATTTGATGAATCATAGAGGGTAGTCTCCCAATCATAGAGACGAGTCTGAACTTGACAATCCATTTTATGATGAAGATGGTTACTATTCCGAAGGGAACCCAGAAAGGCGACAAGAAAGGCAACAAAGGCGTGAACATAGGGATGGAAATATACGGTGGGACACTGGGATTAGAATTAATATCCCAGAGTTTGATGGGTCTAGTTTGAACCCAGAAGGGTTTATTGACTGGCGGCTACTGTGGAGGAGGTATTTGAACTCAAAGAGGTGCCTGAAAACAAGCGGGTGCCTTTGATTGCTACCAGGTTACGTGGAAGGGCATCAACGTGGTGGCAACAGTTGAAACTAACACGTAACAGTTGGAAAATCAAGGATTGTGACGTGGGCCAAAATGAAAAAGTGTATGCGATCTAATTTTTTGCCTCATAATTTTCAACGCTTGATGTACCAGCGTTTGCAGAATTTGAAACAGGGGTCTAAATCGGTTGATGACTACACAACCGAGTTTTACCAATTGGTTGCTCGAAATGATATTCAGGAATCTGAAGAACAACTTGTTGCTAGGTATATCGGGGGTTTGAGGGTTCAGATTATGGACTCTGTAAATCTTTTCGATCCTGTAATGATTGCTGAGGCACACCAAAGGGCGCTGGCTTTTGAGAAGCAAAACCGTCGTCTGGGCGGTTCGTATTCTTCTGCCCTTGGTGGTGGAACTCCTGGATCGAGTAGCGGGGCCAATAAGGCTGTGACCAATCAGCAGAAACCTGTAGCGACTAATACTGGTTCATCTTCTAAGGGTGCTAGTAGTAGTGGTGTGAAATGTTTTGGTTGTGGGGAGACAGGCCATCGGTACGCTGACTGCAAGAAGGTGGGTAGGCGCCATATGTTCGTTGAATCTTTGGATGAACAACACGAAGACTATGAAGATTCCCTAGTATTTGATGAAGAGCCCGACTATGAAGAAGAGTTTATGACTGGAGATGTTGGAGTGAACTTGGTGGTTAGACGAGTTTGCTATGCCCCAAAGGCAGATGATGATGACTGGCTTAAACATAACATCTTTCATTCAACTTGTACTTTCCTGGGAAAGGTTTGCACCTTTGTTATCGATTCAGGAAGCTGTGATAATTTAGTTTCAGAAGAGGCTGTTAAAAAGTTAGCTTTGAAGACAGAAAATTGTTCTAAGCCTTATAAGCTCCAGTGGCTCAAGAAAGGTGGTGAGGTAATGGTTTCTAAACGAGCTCTTGTTTCCTTTTCTGTTGGTGCAACATACAGGGATCAGTCTGGTGTGATGTGGTACCCATGGATGCATGTCATTTGCTATTGGGTAGACCTTGGGAGTATGATCGCAGCATCGAACATAATAGGCGGTCTAACACTTATAGCTTTTTGTTTGGTGGTGTGAAAATTACTCTAGTCCCAAGCAAGCCGAATGAGTTATCCACGAAGCCGTCGGGTAATCTTTTAACTCTTATCAGTTTGAAGAGGAATTGGAGGAGGCAGGAAATGTTTTTGTGTTGATAGGGAAGGAAGTGCCTATAGAGGTTGGAGTTCCTGATGCTATGATTCCTTACTCGAGGAATTTTCTGATGTTTTCCCGATGAGTTACCTGATGGATTGCCACCTTTACTGACATTCAACATCACATTGATTTGGAGCCTGGGTCACAACTGCCCAATAAGCCACATTACAGGATGAGTCCGGGAGAACATGAGGAGTTGCGTAGACAGGTTGAAGAACTTGTTTTTAAAGGCCACGTTCGTGAGAGTATGAGCCCTTTTGCTGTTCCTGCTTTATTGACCCCAGAGAAGGATGGTACTTGGCATATGTGTGTTGACAGTCGAGCCATCAACAAGATTACTATAAGGTACAAGTTTCCTATCCCTCGACTTGATGATTTACTTGACCAGATTAGTGGTGCCACTGTTTTCACAAAGTTAGATTTGAAAGTGGATATTACCATATTCGTGTAAGACCCGGAGACGAATGGAAAACTGCCTTCAAGACTCGTGAGGGGTTGTACTTGTACGAGTGGTTGGTAATGCCTTTTGGTTTATCAACGCACCCAGCACTTTTATGCGTGTAATGAATCAATCGCTCAGGCCATTTATTGGAAAGTTCGTGGTCGTCTATTTCGATGATATTCTTATTTATAGTGTTCTATCAAGGAGCATATCATACATGTCAGGCAGGTTTTAGCCTTACTACGAAGGGATAGCTTCTATGCTGCTGTAAAGAAGTGTGTGTTCATGACCCCTAAAGTTCTATTTTTGGGGTATGTTGTTTATGGTGACGGGATACAGGTGGATGAATCTAAAGTAGCAGCTGTTCAAAATTGGCCGACCCCTACTACCGTTACTGAAGTCCGTAGCTTTCATGGCCTTGCTTCTTTTTATAGAAGGTTTATTCTACATTTCAGTTCTATTATGGCCCCAGTGACAGACTGCATGAAGGGGAAGCTATTTGTTTGGACAGAAGAAGCTGAGCGGGCTTTTCAAGTAGTAAAAGACAAGCTCACTACAGCCCCAATTCTGGTATTGCCTGATTTTTCTCAGGTTTTGAACTTCATACAGATGCATCAAAGGTAGGATTGGCGGGGTTCTGAGCCAAGGTGGACGGTCTGTTGCTTATTTTAGTGAAAAATTGACAGGGCCAAAGTTGAGGTATAGTACTTATGATTTGGAGTTCTATGCAGTGTACAAGTTGTAAAGCATTGGCGTCATTATTTGTTCCATAAAGAGTTTGTTTATTCACTGATCATGACTCTTTAAGGCATATTCGCACACAAGACAAGGTATCCCATAAGCATGGGCGCTGGTTGGCCTTTCTTGAAAAGTTTACTTTTGTGGTCAAACACAAGACTGGTGTTTCAAACAGAGTTGCTGATGCTTTAAGCAGGAACAATCTGCTTGTTTCTATGAGCGTTGATGTACCTGGTCTTGATGTCATTCGTGAGCAGCTAGTCATTGACCCATATTTTTCAGTTGTTATGCAGGATATGCAAACGGGGAAGAAGTCAGATTTTCTTTTACATGATGGTTTTCTGTTCAAGGAAATTAGCTATGTATTCCTGATTCTAGCCTTCGCTTGCAAATTATTAAGGAATTACATGGTGAAGGGCATGTTGGTCGTGATCGTACCTTACAGTTGGTGCAAAATTCTTATTTTTGGTCTACTATGAGAAAGGAAGTGGATCCTTATGTGAAGAGATGTCGTATTTGTCAAGTCTCAAAGGGCACGACTACTAATGCAGGCCTCTATATGCCTTTGCCAATTCCTTCGCAACCCTGGGTTGATATTAGTATGGACTTTGTGTTGGGGTTACCTCGTACTCAGAGAGGTAATGATTCTATTTTTGTGGTTGTTGACCGGTTTTCCAAGATGGTCCATTTTATTCCTGCAAGAAGACATCTGATGCTGTTAATGTGGCACAACTGTTCTTTCGTGATGTGTACGTTTGCATGGGTTGCCTTCTTCCATTGTGTCTGATCAGGATACACGCTTTTTAAGTCACTTTTGGCGTACATTATGGAAGATGGTGAATACCCAACTTAACTTCAGTAGTGCTTACCATCCCCAAACAGATGGTCAAACTGAAGTTGTTAATCGATCACTTGGGAATTTGTTACGGTGTTTGGTTGGTGATCATATGAAGGCGTGGGACCAAAAACTATGCCAAGCTGAGTTTGCTTATAATCATGCTGTTAATCGGAGCACTGGATTCAGCCCATTTCAGGTAGTTTACTCATCTCAGCCTCGAGGACCACTTGATTTAATGTCACTTCCAATTTCTGGTACTGTTCCAAAGAAAGTTCAAGATTTCGTAGAGGGTTTGCATGAAGTTCATCAAGCAGTTCGTGATAATTTGGCCCAAGCCAATGTGAAGTATAAGAAGGCTGCTGATCAGAAACGTAGACATGTTGATTTTGAAGAAGGTGATTTCGTGTGGGCTATTTTAACCAAAGATCGGTTTTTAGTAGGAGATTACAATAAACTTCAGCCAAGAAGATTGGGCCTGTTGAAACTGTGCAGAAGATTAACCCCAATGCGTACAAGCTGAAATTGCCTAGTCACATTCGTTGTTCAGACGTGTTAATGTGAAACATTTGTTGCCATATTATGGTGACTCTTCTGATGATGAACCTGCAGTGAATTCGAGGGCGAATTTTGTCTACCCGGGAGGGAATGATGCGGGCCCAAGTGTTGAAGAGCGGGCCTTACTCTTTTGGGAGGCCCAAGACCGTGCTTCACGAAAATGGGCCTAACCTGGGCCGTGAGTCTCCGTTTCTGACGTGCTAACCAGTCAAAACGACCGCAGAAACGAAGGCATGTTGGTAACCCGCCATAGCGGGGTTATCCCGTTAATTTTCTGAAATAAGGCCTGTAAATGGGCTTTTGGGCCACTTTTATGTTTTTTTCTAGTTTTCGAGTTTGTTTGGGCTTTTGTTTGGGCCTAGGGTTGCTTGTTTTAGGCCCATCCCGCATGTTTGATTTCTTATTTAAGTTCAGTTTCTGTAATGTAGGACACCTGATTTATTGAGAATTAAGAACTTTGTCTTTTCAAATTCGTGACTCTTGGGTCGAATTTGGGGGTTTGGGTGAAGAACTTCACGGGTATTCGCAGAATCAACGTGATAGTACTTCGATTCGTTCCGCGCGCTACATCAATAAGTCTAAAACAAATCGATCACAAAATCTATCTATTGTAATAGAGAAAATTAGATTTAATAATTTAAACTTCTAACTGTTGTATAATATTAATTCAAACCAACAATGACCGTAATGAATATCAACTTTTAATTTTGTTATCAATAACAATCTCAGTCTAACTGTTTATTAACTCCATTTAGTTTTTAATAACGCGTCGCATGACATTGCTTGTGACGTGACATGTGATATGGCGTATTACACACACACACACACACACACACACACACACATATATATATTATATATATATAGCTCAAATTTGTGTCTTTTTATCTTCAAGCTGCTCAACAGTGATAAAAGGGTGGGAGGTGGGACTACGTTAAATAGCTTCAAAAAATAATCTTATAAAAAAGAATTGATCAATACATTTATATTTTTTAATTGTAACTTTATTATACGTCACATTATAACCCACGTCATGTGATACGTTATAAAAAAACTAACGTATTTAACGAACAGTTAAACTGGAATTGTTATCAGCAACAAAATTAAAAGTTAGGATTAATACTGGTCAAACTGTTAATTGGGATTAATATTGGCCAAAACTTAATAATTTGGATTAATAAAATCTAATTTTTCTTGTAAAAAAGATTTTTAATGGACACTTGGCATAATGAGTTAAAAAAAACTTATTTTTTTTCAACATTATACGCGTTTTAAAGATTAGAAAATGCTCGTTTTTATGGTGTAATTTTTTTTAAAAAATAATATCGTATGTAAAAGTTATAAATGTTTTTAGAAAAAGGTGTAACTGAGAAGTGGGAACATTATCAATTTTACATAAAATTAATTTTAAGTAAAAAAACACATGTCAACGTCTTAATTCTTCTTATATTTTTTAGTTTTAAAATACTTTGTATTTTAACATTTCCCATATAACTTAAACAAGTGGAGTAAGTGCTTGAGTGGATTGAGTGAAACTATATCTTCAGCGCCTAACGAGGATACCAATGCTAGTTGTATATCAAGAGAAAATAATGCATTCTTAACTTTAAAACATTTCTATTTATGTAAATAAAGCAAATGATTATAAACACAAAATTTAAACAAATTATGGAGAAGGAACACTGATCAACCAGAAAAAGATAATGGTTATTCTATTGTTTTACAAACATCTTTTTATGTTATTCTCTTCGTTGTTCCATACAGCTATCCAAATGTTATCAAGAGGTCGGACTATCTTAGGGCTGTTTGATTGCGCTGACTGAGTAAGATTTGACAGAGTAAGAAGCTGACCCAGTAAGAGGTTCTGACTAAGTCTGCATCTGACTAAAACTTGACTGTTTGATTAGTAGCTGACTGACTCTGCTGAATATACATACCCATCTACATACACATCTACATACCCTATACATATACATATACATACCCATATACATATACATACACATACCCATATACATACACATCTACATACCCATATACATACACATCTATACCCATATACATACACCTATACATACCCATATACATACCCATATACATACACATATACATACCCATATACATACACATCTACATACCCATATACATACACATCTATACCCATATACATACACATATACATACCCATATACATACCATATACATACACATATACATACCCATATACACTACACATCTACATACCCATATACATACACAACTGCTGAAATATCCTACTGAAACCACAACCATCCCCTATCGACTTCAACAAGTCAATCCCATCTCAAAATCAACCGCAACCACTCCCGAACACAAACATCGACCACCAATCATCTCTGTCGACCACGACCACCTTCATCATCATCACCACCGAGCGCAGAGGGAGGGGGAGGCCGATCGAGAGCGCAGGGGGAGGGAGGTCGCCGATCGAGAGCGCAGGGAGAGGGGTAGGTGCCGATCGAGAGCGCAGGGGGAGGGGTAGGTCGCCGATCGAGAGCGCAGGGGGGGGGGAGGTCGCCGATCGAGAGCGCAGGGGAGGGGGAGGTGCCGATCGATCAAGCAGGGGAGGGGAGGTTGCGATCGAGAGCGCAAGTGGAGGGGAGGTGCCGATCGAGAGCGCAGGTGGAGGGGGAGGTGCCGATCGAGAGCGCAGGTGGAGGGGGAGGTGCCGATCGAGAGCGCAGGGGGAGGGGGAGGTGCCGATCGAGAGCGCAGGGGGAGGGGGAGGTGCCGATCGATCAGGCCGGGGGAGGGGGAGTTTTGGGTCAGCTTCTTTGTTTTTCAGGTCTGGGTCAGAGCCCTGACTCGGTCAGATGGCTCCACGATCGTTTCAAACGGGCTGACCGGGCTGACCAAGTCAGCTGGGTCAGGGTCAGCCCAGTCAGAAGCACATCAAACACAGCCTTAGAGTTCATTCTCTCGAAAATATGAACATCATTTTCAGCCAAGGTTTTTGATCCCAAAACAAACTCCTTCATGCCACAATAGTCGTAAACTCATCTTTACCACTAAACATAAAATACATTAAACAAAACTCAACACTCTCCGTTTACACAGCTTGTTTCAAGTTCCAAACCGTGAGCAGACGGTCAAACCACCAAACAAACCATGGACCAAACACTTATTCGTCAAAACCACGACCGACTTATGCTGGCTTGAATGGTTTAAACCCACAAAACTCATTCAATATGATGCAACATTTCAAAAGCTGGACGTACTACTAAAAGGGTGTATTAGTCTTTTCAACAAGATCACAAAAATAAAAGCTGATTGTCTTTTGATAACATGGAGTCACAAGTTGGAATATGTATACAAGAACACACATCAACAAACAAGCCCTTAAATCTTCTCTTACGATTGTTCCCCTTCCTACACCCAAGTTCCACGAGAGGATTTATTTTTTCGACACAGTTTTCGTATGTCTCCTTAGAAGCCCGCCCATCCAGCAGGCTGGGAACTCGACTTACTTTCTTTGCTTTTCGAGTCACCAAAACGCTGAGAATGATTCAAATGCACGTTTGCCTGAGAGTCGGGAGTAGGAACTGCTGTAAAGCTGTCTGCTTCAAAACCCAACTGGTGGCTGCTGGTGCTGCTACTTCCGCAGGTTGTTTGTTGTTCTGGTGGCCGTTTCTTGTTCGAACAGATTTAGAATTGGTGGTTGTTACAGGTGCAGGCTCAGGAAACGCCTGCCATGAGTTTTGGTCAGACTTTGGAGGGGTATTATCAAACAACCCCTTTTGCAGCTCCCACACTGTTCCGTCTTTCTGGTGCATTTTAAACAAGAATCAATCAAAAACATATATAGAATGAACAACAATTTAGAGGTGGAAAAATGGCTCGGTCAAAGTGGTCCACTCGGGTTTTGGCCTGAAACAAACAAACAAACAAACAAACAAACACAAGCATACATCACATAAGCATACATCACAATAGAGTTTTGTATATGCATATGCATGTCCATAAACAAAATAACCCGATTACATTGCATACATCACATACATCACATAAGCATTAGCATACTCATAACAATAAGAATAATAATGCATATCTCACATAAGCAATTAAGCATACGTCACAAAAGCAAACACAACATCATTGAAACAAGCTTGAGGCCGATAAATTTACTACTTAGATATTAGGCAAGGAATAAGGGTTTTGGCCTGAAACACTTTTAATCTTTTGCTTATTTAAATTTTATAAATATTAATTTGTTAAATATGTTTACAAATACTAGATTACCACAAGAATAATATATTTTTAAAAAAATAGATGGTTTTATGCATTTTAAATCGACTTGAGGTAACTTTGCCCCGTTTGACTTATTTTCATTTTCGCTAACCTTGTAAAACTTCACCTGGTTGAGATAATATACGGCTCAAATCAAACCAAATATTTGGTATTTTATATAACTGTAAAATAAAATAATACCATGCTTAAGTTTCTAGAAACTTGAAATCATTAAATAATAGAATTGCTAGAAACTGTAACTAAGCACCTGGTATTCAAGTCAGTTTTTGAAGTGACTTTAAGATTTGGTTTCGGGTAAAGGGCAGCCTCATGGGCTATTTTAACCACGTAAGACTATAAACAGGCATACTAGAAACCCCTGCCGTAACAGTAATGAGTAAAGTGTACATGACAGGTATGGAATCAAGTACGGGACACGTTTTTTAAGTAGGTATGTGACTGAGATTACCAAAACCCATAAACACATCCCATACCAGGCCCATTGCCATCCCTATATATGATAATTAAGCAGCAACTAAAATCCGAGTGACGCATGTGTATATGCATGAAGAAATCAAGAAATCAACATGGAATGAACTAGATTTGAAGAATTTAACCTGTTGAGAGGAAGACTGGTTTGGAATTTCAGGAGATGGGGGTTTTGGAGGCAGTCTTATTCGGTGATGGAGTTGTAGAAGCAAGAGTTTGCTTCAGCTCATGGAGCTCTTGTCTCTGTGATCGACAAATAGCAGATAACTTTTCATATTTGGAACTTAATTCACTCTTCTCCATATTAACCTGCTTCAGTTGTTCCCTCAATCTTTCCACCTCAGCCTCTAACTGCTCTTCCTTCTGAGAGTCAACACTACTCCTTCTAGGGCTGACTTTATTAATGTCAATCTCAGTTGCAAAAGCATTGAAACCGTCACTTGATTTTGCATTTGGACCATCCTGGAAAAAGTTCATTTCAAATTCGTTTGAAGGGCCTGATTTTCCCAGAACGGTTTTTTGTGAGGGGCGTGAATGACCAATTTCAATTTTAGGACTATTTCTGTGTATAGAAAACCTCCTTTCAGGGACACTTGGCTCTTCATCAAATATAACTTTGCTAGGCTCTTCAGCAGCAGCTGATTCCTTACCAGTCTGTGTTGACCAGAACGAACCTATGGGCCCACCACTTCCCACAGGTGAGGTGAAGTCCGAGCTGCCTCGGCAGCTGTAGGTGGAGGTGGTGGACTTCTACGAGGCATTGGACTAGATTTATTTGCAGACTTTGGAAGACCTGTTAAGCCACCATTAACACCAAAATATTAAATCCATGGCGGAGTAAAGAAATTCATAGAAGCATAGGTTGGCAGACATACAAATTATGCTAGATATACGTATGTCAGGGTTGAACTATATGTGACAAATCTTCATGAATTGAGAGTTAAACTATAATAAACCAGAGTTCTTATATAAACAGATAAAATGTTCATGTCAACAAATGCATGCTGTTTAATGGTTAAAGCAATATCAAGGAAAGAGATGGATAACACTTGGGTGTGACACCTTCAGTCACGTCAGTTTGAAGCATTTCAGGCGGCCTATCTGGTAACGACTTCTGTAATGCATCAGGTAACAGACCATTAACTCGAAACCACACCTGCACCAATCAAACAAAGTAGCATGAGTTAACATGGACCTACACATGCCTGATATGTTCCATGAACATATTCAATCTATAACTAACCTAAATTCATGGAGATGAATGTCCAATCAAGCAAAGCTCTTGCCTGCGTGATGTCTGGTCTGGAATCTGGTGAAGATTGCAGCATGTCCCGTATCAAATCTGTCATGGATGAGCTGTACTTCGGCAATTCTGGAATTCGATAGCTTCCATTCAAAACTTGCAGCTTTGATTCACCATCAAATGCGGACTTGAAATAACAGATGCGGAATAGAAGACATCCTAGGGCCTACATAAAATAAAATTTTACATCAGTATGTTTGTGGGGCAAACCAACAGATTTCAACCCGAACCATTTTAACATGTTAATCAACCTGCCCATTTTGCCACTTCTAGCTAGATTTATAACACAAACACATGAAGTCCAGTTAACTTACCCAAATATCAACTTTCTCACTTATAACTTCTCTAAGGAGCAAGTCCCACATCTGAATCAAGATCAAAAGTTAGATATGAACGAAATCTGGTTATTAACTATCTTGTAAGAAAGAATAGTTTTTTATTAAACCTCAGGAGATCTGTAGGCAGGTGTTGTGTGCTTCCTTATATTGTCTTCTTCAATGCCCATTTCTTCTGGCCTCTCAAAACGTTTATGATTTGTTGAGGTACTACCAAAATCACACAACTTCCATAATCCATCAGATCCGAGTAAAAGATTTTCTGCCTTCAAGTCACTACAGTGGAAATTTAAAAATGGTACTAAGTCTAATGTTCTTCAGTAAGGTATTGAAGAGACAGGTTTTATTCGCAGTATTTCATAACTAAAGGAGACAGTGTCAATCCATTTACTTACATACGGATGGATTTGGGGTCAAATTAAAAAAAAAAGAAAAGAAAACAGGTCAAATGGGTTGAACAGGTTGAAAGACACCCAAAGTGTGTTTTATTCTTACAGCCTCCTAACGGACCTAACTCATTTTTTTCTTTTTTAATATAAACAATAAATTATTATTGTAGTAACATAGTTTTCTTGATCACACATGACAGAAAATCTATTTTCGAAAAATGGGAAGCAAACAAGTCTGAACTGTGCTCTTTCAACATGTACTAAAACCAACCCGTCGTGACTTGTTACACACTGGCCCATTTTGCCACCTCTGTAGAAAACATTACATATAGCATGCTTTCAAGAATTTACTCTGAAATCATAAGAGGCACAAATTGCAATAAATACAGCAGCTTACCGGTGAGCAATGGGTGGTGACTGACAGTGCATAGCAAAAACTGCATTACAGATATCTCTGAAAATTAAAAGTATTTGTTTTTCCTCAAAGTAGCCAGCACCTCTGCTCTCCAGCACATTAACCAGAGATTTATCACAATATTCCATTACAAGGAGTGATTCCTTTGTCCGCCCCATATCTAATATAGAATGGGCGCATAAAGTAACAACATTTGGGTGTCCTTGAAGAGATTTCATCACAGATATCTCTTTCCTCACCAGTTCTAGAGATTCTTCATCATTACATATCATGTGCTTAAGTGCATACTGCTTGGAACCATTTAGAGCATCTTGAGCCAAGTAAACACAAGAGAATCCCCCCTCGCTATGGCATGGCGAACATGTATTTTCAGATTTCCTATGTCAATCATACGACCTTCAAGTCCAGATTTCTCTTTAGGCATGAATTGCTTGATTCTCCACATGTTTGACAGCTCACAGCCAACAAACGAATCTGCAAAAAGTTAAGAATCATGAATCAAAAACATTTATGTTAATAAAAAGTTCATAATGCAGAGAGGCGTAAAAGGATATCATAAAATTTACTGCTTGTACAATTGAGCACTGTATTTTACATGTCCAAGTTGCCGACTATAGACGATAAAAGTATAAATCTATTGCCTGGTAACAAAATAATCACGGGAATTTGCAAAATTTGTAAATAGCATAAGGCAATCGTCATAACATAAATGCATAGCAGTTTGAGAAAAACTTGCAGAGAGCAAAAAACCACAGAAACAGCCACAACAATATGAATTCAGTGGAATTTATTATTGATCTAGTCTTCAAACATGCCAATTAAAAGGTCATGTCATACAGCGATATAAATGTAACCAGAACTACCATCCGAACAAAAACTGATTATTAAAACACTATTTATCCACAATCATTACCTGACTGCTAAGCAGTAGTAAAAACTCACAACAAAACTATATTTTCAGCTTATGTTCACCTAAACGGATACTAAAAAGCTTAAAACTTCTGAATCATATTTACTACAAGACAACAAAGAAGACCAAATCATGTACTCATTTCCGTTTAAAATGATCATTGATTAAAAACCAAATATGATCCCGCATCAGTAACCTCCCTCCCAATTCAAGCAAATTAACATCAGGCATCTGTCAACTTTTACGTTTTGGATGATCAAAGCAGCATCTTGTTACACAATTCACCCATTAAACTTTAATTAAGCCGCAAAGAAACTGAATGAAACCTTACGTCATATGCCCTGATCGTGTACACAATTTTTCCCCAATTTGTCGTATTGTCATGATTTATTAACCAGCGACACAGTAACAAACACGCAATCTGAATGTACCAACAAGATCCACAAGAATCAACAAATTTCAAACGAACACAACTCCTCCACACACTTAAAAAAACGGATCTTAAGATGCAAAAACCTAGATCTACATAAACCTCGTCTACTTCAAAATCAATCAGCCATACGAAGAATTAAACCACAAATGAAGTCAAATGACTTGCATAACACTATCAACAATCAACGCACAACCAAAATCTATAGCTTAAAATCAAAGAAACTGAACCTGAAGCGAGATAATCGGATGAATCGGACTATTGTTCTGTGAATTATTGTTGCTTGTGTGCGTGAGATCTGAGATCGAAAGTGAGATTATAAAGGGTGATGAAGAAATTGGATTTGGTAGCTGATTGTGTTGTTAGATCTGATTTGTAGCTTTGTGGTGAAGAAAAATGACATAAAGAGAGTTCGTGGTGGGGCGGCAATTTGAGAAAATGCCGCAGATAGCGTCAGATCTCAACTATAACTGTGAAATGATTTGTTATCGATTAAAAATACCTTGTATTATTGATTTGTTTATATTTAAGATCAAATCTTTTCACATCTAGTCTAGGTTTGGTTTTAAAACACACTTAATTCAAGATCTATAATAATCCGATTTAGGTGCTGTTTTTTTTTCAAATGTAAAATGTTTGCAGTCTACCGATCACATCTGCAGGCATCTGCAGAAATATATGTGAATCAAACCTTTGCAGTCTGCAATAAAAATATTGTTTGATTTTAACTTCTGTAGACTGCAAGATAAACATCTTAATTGAGACTGAGCGACATGGTTTGGGTGTTAGACGGGATGGGGTGTGCGATGGGGAGGGCGACCGGTGGCGAGGGGAGGGTTCCCGATGGCGAGGGGGAGGGTTGTCAGCGATGAGGGTGAGATTGGAGGGTGTGGAGGCGGGTTGGGGTGTGCGACGGGTTGGGGTGTGCAACGGGGAAGGTGGCCGGTGGCGGCTGGAGGGAGGCGGACGTTGAGGGGTGATGGCAAGGGTTTTGAGAAGTTGAGAAGAAGTTTGAGAAGTGTTTTGAAGTTATATTTTTATGTCTGCACCAAAAAAGTCACACAGATATTTTTAATGAAATTCGAAAAAACAAACATTCTGCAGACACTAATGTCTGCGCAGCGCATACAGAAGAGACTTCGTAGATGTTTTTTAGGAAAATAAACACCACCTTAATCTTACATAGAAGCAAGTGGGAAAATAATCGGGTTAAATTGGGTTGGTTGTCGGGTCAGACTGGATTTGGGTCAAGATGAGTGTGGGTCAGAATAGTTCAATTAAAAAAAAGGTCAAGATGAGTATAAGTTAGGATTGTCAAGATGGGTACGAGTCAATATGAGTCCAGGTTAGTTTTGCTTATAATTTCAACAATCATACTGTCTTTACAAATAACACAATAAAAAAAACATTCAACCACTTTTTTCAATCTCGTTTGCACAATCTCGTTGGGTTCGAGTCGGAACGTACCATCTTTAAAAATGATTATTACGGTTTGGCTCAAAACAAGGTTTGACAAATATAGGTTCGGGTCATAACAAGTTATCTTCCAATAAAAACAAAACTTAAAAATCCTCGTATTGTTATTGTATGTATTCATGGTTGTTACTTTTGTTCTCCGATAAAATGCAAACGTCTTCTCCAAGATCATCATCACCGTCTTCATTTTCATTCAAATAAATATGATAATGATTAAAGTTCGAGTCAATATTGCTAAGCATTGGTAGTGTTCGATTGGTGATTGGTTTTCAATTCAACACCTTGCATACGGCTAGACCTTAGATCATTACCCGTATTTGTTTCTTCATCAAGATTAGATCAGTTACCGCTTCTCTCCATGGATTCAAAGTAGAACCAAGTGAACAGAAACCAGCCACTGGGAACAAAAGAACCTACGGATTCTCGGTGTGGTACTATCGTCGCATTTACATCATCTTGTGGTGGCCGATGTTTTCGGTGGCATTCCGCGGGGAATAGTCGGTTGAATCCTCAACTACTTCATCCTAGTCATCAGTTAGTCGACTAAGCAAACCAGATTTGACTAAAGGATTTGAGGGTTGAATATTCTTTGGTACAATATGCAGGTGTATAAAAACGTTTTTTAAGACAACCCATATGGAACCGTCCAGCCATTAAGCTATACCCATCCCGACTCATATAATATTTTCTTTTATTTAACTGAACTCATACTAACCTAGCAGAAAAACAGTTGTGCCCAAAATAACCCAGATTGTTACAATTATAAGGTCTCAAAATATGATAGCCCGGTTGATGTTGTCAGACTTAGTCCTACTTATTACGGTCTAACACCATTTAAATATGTGATATTGAAGTAATTTAGGAGTACTTGAAATTGTAATTCAGCTAAATCAACGGTGCATCTTCATGTTGGTTAGGTGGTGAAAGATGTGGATCATTTTTATTAACTAGTGGTCATCCTTGATATATAATGTGTTATTAGATAACCATGAAATACAAGTATTGCTATTAATACATTTGATGTCAAGATGATGATAATATATTAGATATAATCATATTCATATATAGAAAAATTTTAAATTCAAAAGGCATAGGAAACATCAATAACTTGATATATGTTATTTTATTATTTTTAAAAACATTCACATCTTATTTATCATCTTCATCCATGTAGTTACAGTTAAATCATTATTTTCTCTTTAATTTTTAATTAAATAATATTTTTATATATTTATTATTACTTTTCTCTTTCCTCTGCTTATAACCATTTTTAAAATATTAAAAAAATTTATAAAGGTTTAAAAAGTATTTACTCAGAATACAGATTAAACAGTAATATTTTCTCTCATTTACACTCACAACCACTTATAAATCATACATATAATATGGGGAATATACTTACATTAATTTAGGAAAGGAGATGTGAATGCTCTAATAGATGACACTTCTGTAATTAAACTTAGTTCGCTTTGGAAAATATTATAGGTTAGTATTTATTATTATAGGTTAGTATTTATAGGTTAGTATTTTTATTATGTTTTACGTTCATATTATTTTTTATTATTTTGTTATTGTTTTTATGTATTAAATAACTTTACTATTATTCTATCATTGCGTTTTTAATATTCATCATTTAAAAAACATTTTATGTCAAATAAGTACATGTCATTATGTCAAGTATTTTATCATTATGTTTTATCTTTATACAGTTTTATGTTATTGTGCCATTAATTTTATCATTATGTTTTACCTTTGCATATCATTATGTTTTATTTTATCATTATGTGTTACATATTAGAAGTGTGTAAAAGTATTATTTCATTATTGTGTTTTTTATAAACTTATCTAAAAAACCATAATAATAAGCAGAAAAACACAATGACATGTTGAAAAACACACTAAGCTATAAAATATAATTTTTATTTAATATATAATGATAATGTGCTAATTTTAAATATAAAAAAGACTTATTTTTACGGTATAGTTAAATAAAACAATGTTGTATACAATAACCATGAACGTTTAAAAAAGTGGGGTAGCTTAAAAATATTAACAAAAGTGGTCATGATTTAAAATATCATTTCATTAATTTTTCCCTATAATTTGATTTCATCATTGATCTCAACCACTGATTAGAAAATTTTAATGTTAATAATACTTTTTAGGTTTTTTAGTCTAAATGTCATTTTTAATATAGCCCATTCATACTAAACGACAGTAACAATACAAAGACATTATAAAAACTTATTACAATTAATAATATGTAAACATGCCCCTGCAAGCAAAGCGAGGTCTTCAGCATGAAGCTTAGACAAAAAGAATCAAAACGTGTGATTGCTAGACCCTTAGTCAACAAGTTAGCAATTTGATGAGTAATGGGGACGTAACAAACTCAAAGTCTCTAGAAAAGTACCATGTCTCGTATGAAGTGGAGTTCAATCTTTAGATGTGTCGGTGCGTTGATGAAAAACTGAATAATTGCTACATAGGTGGCAACAAAATTGTCACACCATAATATGGGTGGACTACGGTAATCCGAAGCTTGTTGGATCTATATACATAGTCATCAATATATGGTTAGGTTGTCATTGACGCATGATTCGAAAGAGTTACATTGAAGACAATGACAAAAGTAATGTGACTATAAGAGTTTGTACACAGAGACATGATAAATATATTGTGACATCAATTATTTTAGTAATAATAAATTATGATATTCAAAAACGTTAACTCTTATTTGAATAATAACTAGAATTGATGTCGAGTGACTTAATGTATTATTTATATGTAACTAGGTTAAACATAAATAATGATGAAGAATCCTTCGTTTCTCCTATATGATCAAATAGTATTGAATCACGCAAATTAATAAAATAACGCTCTTGCTCTTTTGATGTGCATTTTGAGAATGAATCCTACACTTGGTTTCCTTTCTATTTATAGTTGTTGCAGGGACTTATCTAACAAACCGATGCTGACAATTTTGCTCTTATTGTTTAATTCTTCCACGTCTTTATCATACCAACCAAGTGTCATCGGTGCTCTCCTCTCCTACTATAATCTTTTTCCTTCTAGAATCATTTCATATGCTTTTAGTCACATTCGTAATTAAATGAACTAATTGTTTTATGGTGATATTATTGTTTAAACAAGTTTAAGATTAATTAACTAAAAGTCCATTGAAATGAAACTGTAGGACCATTTAAGGGATGGTCAATACAATTAGTCTGATAATGAGGAGAGTGTTAAAACATTTAACATGTCAAATAGGGAACCCCGTTCAAGTAAATAATACTAAGAACACAAGTAAGTAATAAGACAGAACAAATAACAAGAACAAGACAATATGGTTATAAAAATATTGTATATTGCTCTCAAGTTCTATTACAAGTGTTACAAAGCATAAGAATAAATACAAGAACCTGATATACTTTATACTATATCCTACAGTCAGCTATACTTTGAAAGCTAGTTAGAAAAACTAATCTAGACACCAAGATCAATGTATAGTCAAAAGGCAAGAATTGTGACTATGACATACCGTAGCTCACATCCTAATCTATTATAAAAAGGATAAAAGGTACAAAGTAGAAAGTTATAGACAATGACCATAATCTATAGTTGAAAAAACATGGACCTTTACACCAACTTATAGTTTTTTGTCAAAAGATGATCAGAGAAAGCATATCTTCTATGTTTTTGGAAGAAATCAGTCTCTGGCTTCGGAAGACTTTGTCTTTGAAGCTTCGGAATACTTCCTCTTTGGCTTCTAAAGATTGGTCTTTGGCTTCTGAAGATTTGATCTTTGGCTTTAAAAGATTGTACACTTAGAATATTTTCTCTGAGTTATGTAAATCTTCTGAAGTAATTCTACTCTTCACTTCATGCATGCATGCTGAAAACTCTTTAGTTACTTTGGTTGCATTAGCCTTTAAGTATAAACATTACAAACTCCCCCTAGGCTGACACTACCAAAACAAAGCAGATATTGACAGTCCTCATCAGGATCAAGACCATTCATTTTTTTATCATTTTGTTAGGATCCTTCAGATTCTCATAGTACATTCTCATGTAATAGAGATCATGGAGAGGAAGATCAAGCATGTCTTTATAGAAATATACATCTTGGCCTTTTTGATCTCTGATGACACTCCATCTGTCTGGATTTGCAGCAAAAGTCCAGGACAGGATGGGTCTCCCAGCTGTAAGAGGCTCTACTTGTGTTGGACTTGATTGAGCAGCCTTTTCTTGAGCTACCTTAGGATCAGGATTATCTGACTCATCCTGAGGTGTAGAGGTGGATGCCTTAGACTTTTTCTTTTTTTAGTGTCCCTTTTTATGGCCATTATTTTCTTCCTCTTTGCAGACTTTATCTGAGAAGATTGGCCTTTGGCACCAGATTGTTCTTGTGTGTCTTTCTCAGTTAGGTCCTCTTTCCTCACAGGTTTAGAAGGAGAGGGATCAAGACCTTACTGCAAATCAAAGGATGAAGTTGGTTATGGTCCAGTACTAGGTCCAGGTTGTGTTGTCTCTTGTGGTTCAACCTTAAACTCAACTTCAGGTAGAGCTTGACTTGGTGGAGAGTGCAAGTCAACAAGCACCCCTTTTAATATTGTGCTTAATCACTCTAATGTGCTCATCCATAGTGGATAGAGATATTAGACCAAGCCTCCTTTTAAAGAATCCATACAACTTCAAAAGGCTTATCATCCTCTGCATATCAACAGATTCTTTTGGCTCTTTTGAATGATGGCTCTTGACTTTGCGGCTTCTTCCCTCATATTCCTCTTAACAGCCTTTTGTTCTTTATCACTTGTTCCTCAAGCTAATTGAGGTACTTAAATTCTATGTATTCATAGAATAAGGGAAGAAGTGCATATGCCTGATAGAGGCCTGTGGCACTCAGGTAGCTGATCATATTTTGTTTATCTGCTTCCTATCTTAAGGTTCGCAGGCTCAACTATTGGGTTTTCAGTCAAGGTTTCCTCTTTGAAGCTAATCTTGGGGTCCACCTCAACATCAGTTGACCAATAGTCTTGCCTGCTAGCCTCTGTCTATATAGTTTGGATCTTAGCTTGAACTCTTCTAGCACCCTATCTTGAATCCTATCTGCTAACCTTGCAGCTTGCTTTTTTTTTTGACTTGGATTGGTAAGTAGAAGACCAATCAGATAGTGCTCTCATAGAATCTCAGGTTAGAGAAGTTGAAGATTTCCTGTTGCCCCTGAGATCTAGAGATTATCAAGGCTCTTCTATCCATGTCATACCTCGATCCCATAATTGAATTCTCAGTGTGATGAGATAGGGTAGGCATAGCCCTTGGTATACCCTCCTTAAATACACTTTGTATGAGTGAGTCCATATCAATATGGACTTAAAGAGGTTGCTGAATATGGAGATTTGCAAGTGAGGGTGGTGAATCCTTAATGTCCATACTCTGAGAAGAACTCTCAGGTTTCTTCTCAGGTTTTATAATTGCTAGGAGTTCTTCCCTTTTTTAGTAGCATCACCTTCTTGGATATGTTGAGATGGAGGTTAAGTCCATAACATCCACAGGTTCTTATGGACCTGTTTGAGTCCTTCTAAGTGGTCTCTCAGCTAGCTTACCCTTGCTCGGTGATCTCAAGCTGCTGGTCATAGACCCTCCTTTGTAAGGTAACCTGAGATTCCAGGTGACTAACATTTGAGACTAAATAGGTGTAGGTTTTGGTCAGTTTTTGCACCTTTAGTTTCGAACTTTTTTTATCTTTATCAAAAGAATCATGGAGGGATGAGAAAATAGGACCAAAGTCTTCTTCTTCTTCTTCTTCATCACCATAACTATGTTCTTGGCTGCTGGATTCCCCCTGCATCATGACAACTTCAGTTGAAGTGTTAAGGGGTTGGGTTGCCATGGTTGAGGTCTTAAGGATGTAGTCACTTGCTGAAGTGAGAGCCTCTTCCATATGGACCTCTTAAACTTGTTTAGAGAGATCCACCTCAGTAGTGGATGGATGATGTGGGTTAGACATGGATGATGCAGGAGTACTAATCTCTCCTTGAGCAGGGGTGGAGAAGAGAGACTCATGGTACTCATTGAATCCCATGTCTTAATCATCAAAAAATTTTCGGGTGGGTATGGGTTGGTTAAGGTCTAGAGGCTAGGGATGGTAGCTTTTCCCTGAAGGTTATTGACTAGTATTTTGAGACTCTGAATGAAGGTTTAAGGTTGTTGGGATTGTGAGCTCATGGCTGAGCATGAGGAACCTCAACATTGATTCTTGAAGAAATGGGAGTGGTTTGCTCCTCATGAGAAGTGGGAGCTCCAGTGTCCACTTCCTCCTACATTGGTGAGGATATGGGGCCTGCACAAGCTGAGTAGCTTATGCAGGGGGTCGTTTAGATTTTCTTGTGTAGGTGATGGTTATTTGAGGTTGTTTAGGTGGTTGAGAAGTATAAGGTGTGGGTTCAATACTAGCGGGTGCTGCTAGGTTGTCACCTTGAGCAATGAGCTCTAACATTTTTAAGACAAGGGTTGTTTCTACTCCTGAGAAGCCCACAGTAGACTTTCTTATTGTCTTGAAGATGTCGGGCTTCATCTGTCTCATTTTAGAACATTACATGTCCCCCTTAATTGTGAGCCCAGTTCACAGTTAAGAATATGCTGGACATATCTAGAGAACATGTAATATTCTAAGGAGTCTAAGTTAGCAAGTAAATTGGTATATAAAAACTGAGAATACCTGAACTTGACCCCCTGAACCATCCCATGGACTATGAAGGAAAGGTTTTCAGGAATTTGGTCTCATCCTCATGCTTATTATATAGACAATTGATGACTACATGGATGAGGTACTTCTATTGGGAGGAGACCTTTCTTTTTCTGAAGATTCTTACAGAGTAATCACCTTCATAGCCCATCTGCCTGAAGGAGTGGTTGATAGCAAACTTTGGAAAGAACAAATCACCTTCTACGTCATCCATTCTAAGAGGAGTGTGAATGGAGACTTGAGTTATGAAAATTGTCCTCCCCAGCACTATGGTAGACATTTTCATCTCCCCATCTATAGTGACTTCTTAGAGGATCTCCAAAACTCTAAGAGTTGATCTTCATAAAGTGTAGGATCTATGGTAAGGGAGGTGAAGTAGTTGGATAGTGTCAAGAATCGACAAACCTCTGAGAAACCAGGATGTTTCTCAGATTTCAACAGAGCAACCTGATTGTGTTGCATGTGCAAATGCATGAAGAAATGTAGTTGGTTTCTACGATCAAGGTTGGCCATTTATGAGTAGCTTTGTGGTGAATGAAAGTACGAACAAAGGCGGTTTGTGGGTGGATTTAGGTTAGAGAACTTTTCAGATGAAGAGGAAAGTGAAAAAGGGGAACCGTTGAGGGTATATATGTATACTAGCCTAACCACCCGTGTGTTACACGGGTTGGAGAAATTTACATGTCATGAAAATACTAAAAAGTTATTTATACACGTTAATAATAACAACAATGTAAAAAGAACATCACGGTTAATAAAATATTTGCTTACAATATAATTACGTAAAAAACTTTAATACATTGGACGAAATATTAAAATCTTACAAATCTCTAAAAAACTCCTTATACACAACATTTGAGGTTTTATTTGTAGTCTCACCGTTCTCGTCTATATAAACCATCTTTAATCCATCTCTTTTCATAACTCGTGACAATGCGACGTAAAGCTGTCCGTGTGTGAAAACTGGTTGTTTTAAAAACAAACCAACTCTTGATAAAGATTGACCTTGACTCTTATTTATTGTCATGGCAAAACACACAGTTAGACGGAATTGTCTTCTTTGAAACTTAAAGGGTAGCATCTTGTCAGTTGGTATCAGTGAAATTCTAGGGATAAAAGTACGTTCTCCAATGTTACTCCCAGATATAACCTCTCCTTCTATAACACATTTTCCTAATGATACGACTTGTAAACGTGTTCCGTTACATAAACCACTTTTTTGTCAATAATTCTAAGAAACATTACTGGAACACCGACCTTTAAAACTAACCTGTGATTAGGCAAACTGCAAAGTTTTATTCCATTGAGTATATCTGGAGAATATAAACTTTCATCTAAATTAGAATTCAGCATTTTTGTTTGACATATAGTGTAACACCCGGATATTTCCTTGAAGCTGACGGAAGAAGAAAAGAAATAAAGTCCAAAGTCGGGGGACCAAACTTGCCAAAACAGGATAAAATTGGTAAAAATGAGGGAATAAGAGGGGGAGGGCAGCCACATCCTCCCCACTCTTGTTCAAAACACAGCAAAAGAGAAAAAGAAGAAAGAGAAAGAAGAGAGAAAAGAGAGAAGAAAGCTTGGTTCGGGTGGATTCGAGCGTGCCAAATCGTCGAGTAGCGAGTCTAGATGAAGCCCTTCTTCTTCTTGTAGTTTGTGTGAGTTCTAGGACCCCTATTTTACTCGTTTTCAACTGATTTGTGGCTGGAACACATAGTAAACCCGTTTTTGAATGTGTGTGTGCTTGACCCATTTGGGTGTGATTGTGTTTGATGCGTTTGGAGTATGTTCTTGGGCTTGTGTGTGCTTGAATAGTGTTATAGTGTGCATTCCTAAGGTTTAGGATGGTTTATTTGGGCTTAGAATGAGTTTGGATGAGCTTGGAGGTTGAAAAATGGCAGATTGGGTTCGGAAGGACTGCATTCTGCACCAGCTAGGGCTGGGCGACCGACTAGAGGCCATACGGCCGACTGGAGGGCGATTGGGGTTCAGTTGCACGATTGAGTTTTAGTCGCACGAATGGGGTCCAGTCGCATGGGGAGTCATGCGACTGAGAGCCCAGTCGCATGTGTGCTCATTCGCATAAGGTCCATTCGCATGAGGTCCATTCGCATAGTGTTCATTCGCACGATTGGTCCTTTCACATGATTTTCAGTCGTATGGAGGCTATGTGACTGAAGGGTGCCCATATGCCCAAATAGGGCTGTTGTACCCGAGGAAGAGCGTAGTTAAAGTACTGATTTTCGGGATAAAGTGTAGATGTAAGTTTTGACGTGGAACTCCCTGTAGGCACATGTAAGATGACTGTTGGGATCGTATAAGTCACGTAGGGCATGATGGTGATGATGTTGCACGTTTGTGCATGATGCATGTTATGTATGTACGATAATGCCCTGTATAGTAATGCTATAGTGTATGTTGATGTCCCTATTTGTAACGTATGTTATCTGTCCGTGGCTTTGCGTGTGACATATGTTTATCTTTTTGACCGATTCCGCTGTGATGTTTAATTAAAGATAATAGAAATGTATGTTTTAGTGCGATGATCAACCAGCTGTGAGGTGCCCGGGAACGGGGCCTTACAAGTTGGTATCAGAGCCAAAGTTTAAGTGAAATGGGTAAAATTTCAAAATAAACCTTAACTTAAACTGAGAATGGGACGGAAAGGGGATGGGATGCCAATCTGAGTAGCTGCGTGCCATCAGGTATTTTCTTAATGTTAACCGGTATTATGTGCGTATGTTGTGTGGTTTATGTGTTGCTAGTAAATTTAGATACTGATGTAGTCAGGACAGGTAATGCTCAGGGTACGAAGAGTAAAGTAAGTGGCTAATCATAACTGGCCACTGTAATTAGGGACTTACTATACTTGACATAAACTGAGCTATTCCCTTGAATGACCGTGTTGGTGTTTGAATCTTTCGTGTATGATAGAGGATGGCCGGGGTAGATCATCCAAAGCCTCACGTGGTGGACTTGGTGCTGCATCGCGACCCAAGAGAGGCAGACCTAGGGTGGAAAAGGTGGTTGATGAAGGACCCGAGACCCCTCATCCGAAGGGTGGTGATGAGAGTGCAAATTTAAGGGCCTCGGTGAAAGAGGCGGTGGTTGAAGAAGTGCATCAGGTCATGCAGACAATTTTACCGTCTGTGGTGACCGTAGTGATTAAGGCAGTACGGGAAGGGGAAAGGCAAGAGAGGAACCGGTCCTCAGGAGGTCGAGAACAACGGAGCCTGAAACGGTTCTTTCTGGTGATGAAGAAGAGGAGGAAGAGGAGACTGCGTCGGAGGCGGCACGAGGCTGTAACTACGGGGCGTTTATGAGATGCAATCCCCCTACTTTTGATGGTAACGACACTGCTGCAACTGCTCACCGGTGGGTGATGGAAATGGAGGCTGTTCTCGATATCAGCGAGTGCCGGGAGGATCAAAAAGTGAAGTTCGCTACCCACTATTTTGTGGACTCGGCTTTATACTGGTGGGACAACATAGTCCAAGCCGAGGGTAGCAGGGCTATGGGAGAATGAGATGGCCTGAGCTGAAGAAGTTGGTTATTAAGGAGTTCTGTCCTCACCGGGAAATGGATAAGGTTGAGAAGGAGTTCCTGCAGCTGGAGGCGGAAACGATGACACATCAACAGTACACCACGAAGTTCAACGAGATGGCACGTCTGGTGCCGGATCAGGTGACGCCTCTGTCATGAAAGATTGAGGTACATCCAGGGTTTGCCCGCGGATATTCGTAGGCATATGATCATTGCCCGACCGAGCACATTTAGGTCGGCGGTGGACTTGGCAGGGAGGTTATATGACGAGAGGGCGGTAGTAGTGGTGGCTGAAGGTGGTAAGAAGGGTGGTGGTGATCGAAACTGAATGGGAAGAGGTTTGGTCGGGGTGATGCCTCGACAAGTAACAAGAACGCACGGGTTGATGATCGCCGTGTAGCCACACCGGGTACGGGATCGAGAAAGTGTGCAAATGTGGGAAGGAGCACAGTGGAGAGTGTAGATAGGGGTTGAATGTTTGCTTCAAGTGTGGGAAGCCTGGTCATATGGCTAGAGATTACAGGGGTACGAGGTGCTTCAACTGTGGGGAAAGTGGTCATATGAGTAAAGACTGTAAGAAGCCGAGAGCCGAGGGTTCAGGGGTGAAGAGGACGGGGAGTGAAGGACCAAGGGCGAGCGCCAGGGCATTCACTATGACATAGGAGGAAGCTAGTACGGACCCCGATGTTGTCAGGTACGTTTCTGGTGAACCAAACTTTGGCTTCTGTGTTGTTTGATTCGGGTGCTAGTAGGAGTTTTATTCCTGCTGCTTTTTTGTACTAAGCTGCCTGTTAATAGTAGATGTTTGGATGTGCCCTTCGATGTAGAGACTGCCATAGGTAAGTCTACCAGGATTTCTGAAATGATATAGGGCTGTGATATGGAACTAGAAGGTCATAAGTTTCCTGTTAAACCATTTATGATGACCTTAGGTGGCTTTGATTTGGTTCTTGGGATGGATTGGTTGGCGGACTTCGAGGCGAATATTGTGTGTCGAAAGAAAATGATTCGTTTGACAGCGCCTGATGGGAGTTCGGTAACTATTTATGGAGATCGGGTCACGACGATCCCAAAAGTAATCTCAATGGCGGTGGCTGGAAAGTGCATGAGGTGCGGATGTAGTGCTTACTTGGCCTATGTAAAGGATGTGGACACGCCAACACCACAACTATCCGATGTTCCGGTTGTGTGTGACTTTCCAGACGTGTTCCCAGGAGACTTGCCAGGAGTGCCACCAGACCGAGAGATCGAGTTTCAGATCGACCTGATACCAGGTGCCCAACCTGTTGCCAAGGCACCGTATCGGTTGGCTCCGACAGAAATGAAGAGTTGATGGAGCAGTTGCAAGAGCTGCTCGACAAGGGGTTCATTAGACCGAGTATCTCTCCTTGGGGTGTTCCGGTCTTTTTTGTAAAGAAGAAAGAAGTAGTATGAGAATGTGTATAGACTACCGTGAGCTGAACAAGCTGACAGTAAAGAATCGGTATCCATTACCTAGGATTGATGATTTATTCGATCAGCTTCAAGGTGCCAGTTGGTTTTCAAGGATCGACCTTCGATCTGGCTACCATCAGCTAAAGGTGAAAGAGCAGGATATTCCTAAAACAGCTTTTTGCACGCGCTACGGTCACTACGAGTTTCTTGTTATGTCTTTTGGTTTGACCAATGCGCCAGCTGCTTTTATGGATCTGATGAACCGAGTGTGTCGGCCGATGTTGGATAAATCAGTGATCGTGTTTATTGATGATATCCTGATTTACTCAAAGAGCGAGATAGAGCATGCCGGTCACATTCGAGAGGCGTTGGACACGTTGAGAAGGGAGAAGTTGTATGCCAAGTTCTCCAAGTGCGCGTTTTGGTTGTGCGAAGTTTAGTTCTTGGGTCACGTGGTGAATCCGAAGGGGATTATGGTGGATCCGGCAAAGGTGGAAGCGGTGATGCGATGGAAGTCTCCAAAGACGCCATCCGAGATCCGTAGTTTCTGGATTTGGCGGGCTATTAGAGAAGATTCATTCAAGACTTCTCAAAGATTGCTTCTCCACTAACCAAGTTAACCTGTAAAAATGTAAAGTTTGTATGGGGTCAAGCTCAAGAGAAAGCGTTCGAAGAGTTGAAGATAAGATTGACTCAATCTCCTGTACTGTCCTCACCTGATGGAGGTGAGGATCTAGTGGTTTATTCTGATGCCTCATACTCAGGCTTGGGGTGTGTATTAATGCAGAGAGGAAAGGTTATAGCCTATGCATCCCGACAATTGAAGGTTCATGAGGTTAACTATCCTACTCATGACTTGGAGCTAGCAGCCATGGTCTTTGCACTAAAGATTTGGAGGCACTACCTGTGTGGGACGAAGTGCACCATATTCACTGACCACAAGAGCTTAAAGTATTTCTTCGAGCAGAAAGACTTGAACATGAGGCAGAGATGATGGTCAGAGCTTATAAAGGATTATGATTGTGAGATCCACTATCATCCGGGTAAAGCCAACGTGGTGGCGGACGCCCTTAGCCAAAAGGAGAGATCCGAGCCGATTGGGTGAAAGCGTACCAGTTGATTATGACCTCTGATGTGATGAAGCAAGTCAAAGAGTTTCAAGATGAGGCGTTAAAAGAAGATCATCTTAACTCTGAAAGGATGAGAGGTCTGGTCACGGAGTGGGTGAAAACACACTTGGTGTTAAAACCCGATTCGGGCGGATGTGGATTCCTCGTTTTGGGGATCTCCGGGTGAAGATTATGGATGAAGCTCACAAGACTCGATACTCTATTCATCCCGGTGCTACAAAGATGTATCAAGACATGAAGAAAGATTATTGGTGGTCGGGTATGAAGCGCGACGTGGTGGAGTATGTGAGTAAATGCCTTACTTGCTTGCAAGTGAAGGCCGAGCATCAAAAGCCGTATGGAAAGATTCAACCTTTGGATATACTGGAATGGAAGTGGGAACACATCACTATGGATTTCATTACGAAGCTGTCGTGTACTCCGAAAGGGTATGATGCTATATGGGTGATTGTTGACCACTTGACGAAGAGTGCTCACTTCCTACCGATCCGCGGACATATTCATCTGAGAGGTTGGCTGATTTGTTCATCAAGGAAATGGTAAACTCGTCATGGTGTGCCGGTGTCAATTGTGTCTGATCGTGACACCCGGTTACATCTAAATTCTCGAAGAAATTCCACGACGCCATGGGGACGAGGTTACATATTAGCACGGCTTATCATCTCCAGACTGATGGTCAATCAGAAAGGACGATTCAGACATTAGAGGACATGCTTCGGGCATGTGTGATTGATTTTGGGGGAAATTAGGATGACCACTTACCGTTAGCTGAATTCTCATACAACAACAGCTATCATGCCAGCATTGGCATGCCACCTTATGAGATGCTATATGGTAGGAGATGCAGAACACCCATTTGTTGGGGTGATATTTGTCATAAAGAGTTAGGGAGCGTCGAGGTGATCGAGGCTACGACTGAAAAGATTGAAAGGATCAAGGCCTTCATAAAGGCAGCCAAGATAGATAGAAGTCGTATGCTAATAAACGACACAGACCAGTTGAGTTCCAGGTGGGTGACCAGGTTATGCTGAAGGTCTCACCTTGGAAGGGTATCATTCGGTTCAGAAAGCGGGGCAAGTTGAGCTCGAGGTACATAGGCCCTTTCCGAATCATTACTCGAGGTGGAGAGGTGGCCTATAGACTGGAGTTACCGGATGAGTTAAGTGGAATTCACCTGACATTCCATGTATCTCATCTGAGGAAATGCCTGGCAGATGAAGACATGGTTGTCCCACTAGAGGATATCGAATTAGACGAACGACTCAATTATGTGGAGCAACCAGTGGCAATCATCGATAGAAAGGAAAAGAGGCTGAGAAATAAAGTGGTTCCTCTTATGCGTGTATAGTGGAAGCACAGGAAGGGATCTGAGTCAACGTGGGAGACTGAAGAGGAAATGAGACAGCATTACCCACGCTTGTTCGAGGAATAACAGATTTCGGGGACGAAACCTATATAAGGGGGGGTGGACTTGTAACACACGTATATTTTCCTTGAAGCCGACGGAAGAAGAAAAGGAAATAAAGTCAAAGTCGGGGGACCAAACTTGCCAAAACGGGACAAAATTGGTAAAAATGAGGGAATAAGAGGGGGAGGGCAGCCACATCCTCCCCACTCTTGTTCAAAACACAACAAAAGAGAAAGAAGAGAGAAAGAAGAGAGAAGAAAGCTTGGTTCGGGTGGATTCGAGCGTGCCAAATCGTCGAGTAGAGAGTCTAGACGAAGCCCTTCTTTTTCTTGTAGTTTGTGTGAGTTCTAGGACCCCTATTTTACTCATTTTCAACTGGTTTGGGGCTAGAACACATAGTAAACCCGTTTTTGAATGTGTGTGTTTGACCCATTTGGGTGTGATTGTGTTTGATGCGTTTGGAGTATGTTCTTGGGCTTGTGTGTGCTTGAATGGTGTTATAGTGTGCATTCCTAAGGTTTAGGATGGTTGATTTGGGCTTAGAATGGGTTTGGATGAGCTTGGAGGTCGAAAATGGCAGATTGGGTTCGGGAGGACTGCATTCTGCACCAGCTAGGCTGGGCGACCGACTGGAGGGCGATTGGGGTTCAGTCGGACGATTGAGGTTCAGTCGCACGACTGGGGGTCCAGTCGCATGGGGAGTCAAGCGACTGAGAGCCCAGTCGCATGTGTACTCATTCGCATAAGGTCCATTTGCATGAGGTCCATTCGCATAGTGTTCATTCACACGATTGGTCCATTCACATGATGTTCAGTCGCATGGAGGCTATGCGACTGAAGGGTGCCCATACGCCCAAATAGGGCTGTTGTACCCGAGGAAGAGCGTAGTTAAAGTACTGACTTTTGGGGGAAAGTACAGATGTAAGTTTGACGTGGAAGTCCCCGTAGGCACATGTAAGATGACTGTTGGGATCGTAGAAGTCACGTAGGGCATGATGGTGATGATGTTGCACGTTTGTGCATGATGCAAGTTATGTATGTATGATGATGCCCTGTATAGTAATGCTATAGTGTATGTTGATGTTCCTATTTGTGACGTATGTTTATCTTTCCGTGGCTTTGCGTGTTACGTTAATGAATGAATGAAAAGTATTATGTGACGTAAAGTGAAAGATAATGAAAAGAGGAACGTAATGAAAGAATGCATCCATTAATGAATGAACGAATGAATGTAAGAAAGGCATGCAAGCATATGTATGGAGGTGCACACCCAATGAAGGTGTTACCTCAACGGTGTGCTGGTTAGCTACCCCGAAGGATGCACACTGGGGTCCAATCTTTATGATTGACCATATGTACGGGATCCTTGCCGCTTACCCTAGATGACTGGATCAGCTTCATGCACAATGTTCGTGATTTAATTACCACAAGTCCAGCATCAGCTTCGTGCACAATGTTTGGGGTATAACATATGGCATTGATCCAGAATGAAAGAGGAAAGATAAGTGATGAATGTACTTACCCTAGGTACTGGAGCCAGCTCCGTGCCCAATGTTCGAGGTCTATGAAAGACCTCAGGTTCAGTTACCCGCTTCGTGCACAATGTTCGGGGTAATGTACATGTCATCGAAAGTAATGAACGTACGAATGAACGTATTGAATGTACGAATGACAGTAAGGAACGTATGTATGAAAGTAAGAATTCATGAATGAATGTAAACGAAAGTAACGAATGTAAACGAAAGTAGCGAATGTAAATGTTAACGATGTACGTTAAATGAACGAAAGTTAACGAACGAATGATGAAGATAATAATGATATTATCTATGTGTACGTATGTTGTGTGATCGCATGTATGTAAAGAACGGTTTTAACGAAAGAAAAAGTATGTTTATTATAAAACTAGAACTCACTCAGCAACACTGACTTTTTATGTGTTTCCAGTTGGCAGGTAGTGTTGCTGAGGATGGCACGAGGCGGCTACTCAGCTCTTTTGGATGGCATCCATTTATATAATGCTTTTGTGATGTAATGCAGCAATTTTGTAATTGATTAACAATGTATTATTTTGCAAAAGCTATTATGATGAAATGAGATGTCTTTTTGACCATTTCCGCTGCGATGTTTAATTAAAGATAATAGAAATGTATGTTTTAGTGCGATGATCAACCAGCTGTGAGGTGCCCGGGAACGGGGCCTTACATATAGAATCAGAACTAAGATATTCTATTTCTTCACCCGGGAAAATTGAAAGTAATCTTTCATTTATCTCGTGCACCACCTCATTCTTAGAGTTAAAATGGCTCTTTCATGAAAGTAATTTGGTTCTTTATAATTTTCTAAAATAGAAGGATATACAAAATCAATCAACTCTGAAACAGGATCAACTGTATTTTGTATGAGAAGATCATTCGGTATATCAATAACTGCTTCACCATCATTCTTACCACCCACGGTACTTTCACTTATGCTCAAGAGCCATTGTGAAAACATTCTTGTCTTCTCTATATCAGATGAATCATTAGTGGAAGTCAACCTTAGGTTCTTTGTCAATCTGAGCACCTTGTAATTTTTCCAAATGTAAGAAGAATTCAAAGAAGCATCAACAATTTGTTGCCTACTACCACTTGGGACAACAGGTAGAATTTGTCTAAAATCACCTCCAAAAACAATTATCTTCCCACCAAATGGTAAAGTAGATGCCGATCCTGATTGAGAAATAAATATGTCTTTTAAGGATCTATCAAGAGCTTCAAATGCGTGTTTATGTACCATTGGTGCTCCATCACAAATAATCAGTGAAGTTTTTTTAAGTAGGCGTGCAAGATTGCTGTCTGGTTTGATGTGACAAAAAGAATCCTCAACTATATTTAAAGGAATATGAAATCTAGAATGTGTCGTCCTACGACCTGATAGCAAAAGAGATGCAATTCCGCTTGAAGCAACATTCAGTACAATCTTTCCTTCTGATCTAACAAATGCTGATAAAGTTTTCCACAAATATGTTTTTCCTGTTCCACCGTAACCATAAAAAAAAACACTCCACCTTTATTCATTAAAACTGCAGTCATGATTTTGTCATAAATATGTCTTTGTTCATCAGTCAATGAAGTGTAAAGGTTATGAAATTCATCTTACAATACGTCTTTGTTATATGCTAGTTATTCATTAAGTAACAAATTGTTTCTAGAAGATATAAGATTATCATCGGTATAAGGCATGGTGGAGAACCTTCGTAGACTTGAATTATTATGAAGCAAAAACTTTTCAATCTCATACAATGTAAGGTTTTTAATTAGTTCGTCTGAAAGCATCAAACCTGAAAATATACATATAAAACATAAAGTTGTATGAGATAATAATTAGTAACTTCACGTAATCTATCTAATTTAAAAAACAGTTAATTTATTATACCTGGATGTTTAAGATAATACGTTGGTGTAAAGTATTCCATCAGATAAGTAACTCCATGTTTTTCCCAAATAAAATCAGGCCTAGAAAGGCTATCAGACATTAACATCGTACCAAATAAACTTCATAAAAAATAACGGTCCCTGAAATGCTAGCATCCTCGATTGCTTCAATATACTCATTATCATCATCCAAAAGGCCTCTTGAAAAAACATGCATCTCTAAACGTAGGACACACAGAACCATTAAAGTTCTAATATCCTCAAAAGAAGTTGGTCCTTTCACCTTATTCAACAATATTCACAAATAATATGCTTCACCAAGAGATGGAGATACCGAATGTATTCTACCAATTGAAAAACCGATCTTTCTAGGTACCCAAGTACGTTTGTCGGCTTTCCATACAAACTTTGTAGGAAATTCAACATAATTTAGTTTACGTGCCTGAGGGTAAATTTTATTGCATTTCATCCATTCAGTAAACATCGAAGTAGACATAGATTGTTTATCTAGAGCGTTGTCTATATGATCATCTGCTTCGTATAAAACTTGTTGTTGACCTGGTAGATGAAAGGGAAGCCTAATAACGGAAGGAGTCCTATAATGAACATCATATCCATATATACGCCAAGATGCTTCGCAAGCAGATATGTACCTACAGGTGTAATATTCTTTAATCTCGTCAACCGAGTCAACTGTACCATTTTGTTCATTAGTTGGAACAAACAAACAGTTGCCCTATCATTACCTTTGTTTATATACTTAAACAAATACTTGATTGAACCGGGTTGATTACACCATTCCACGTTTATATGCGCCTGATATCTTTTGAGAAGCTCTTTATTGTACGGAACCACGTTTCGATTATCTAACTTACCCCTGATTTTTCTACAAATAAACTAGAAATTCGTCTCTTATACATTGGGAAACCATCCGAGTCAATACACGTTTCTTGATGAAACTTTTTTGGGAAGTTTTTTGAGCATCTTCCGTCGATCATGCACGGACACTTCATATTGTGAACACCACAAGGACCATGAATCATGAAGTCACTTACAAGAGAATATAGTTCTGGATCTTTATTCATGTTTGGTATTTCAGCAGATATAAACGGATCAATATGTTCAACGGTCGGTAATTTATGCTCGGCGTGCATAAATAGATATACATGAGCATGAGGCAAGCCGTGTTTTTGAAACTCCACAGTGTATACCACTAAAATATTTTGAAACAAAAAAATAAGGACAGTATGTTGTACAAATTTACTTAGAAAATACAAAAAGGATAATATTTCCAAAAGTTATATAATATAAATAAATATGTATGTATAATTATTGATATAAAAAAGTGTTAGCCATACCTGCCTCAACTTTGCTGAGAATTGACTTGTCTTTTAGGTCTTTAATCGTCGAATCAAGTTTAATCTTAAAAATTCTACATAAGATATCAGGACGATCTTACGCTTTAAGCGTCGTGTCTTTCAAAAATCTTTTAACCTCTGGCCATTTGGAGTTGCATGTGATTGTTATAAAAAATTAGGATATCCATACCACCGACATAGCGACATGGCATCAAGATAATTTTGTAACATGTAACGTGCACCACCGGTAAAAAGGAAGGTAATATAACATACATCAACGGTTCCCTGCTTTTTAGCCGCATGTAATTTCTATAAGACTCGCTCCTTAACGTCTTCTGTTGATTGCGTATAAAAAGTAGTCTTTCACTTTCAATCATACTATACACGTCAACCAAAAATTGTTGAAAAAGCCTTCTACCGTTAAGAATCAAAGAAAAACCATCATATCTGTCTTGGATTCGGTAACTAAAAAATTACCTCATCGAAATAGTTGATCTTTTGGAAGTGTTAGACTCTGATATAATTGTATGCGGTATGCCTATCCTGTAACCATCCTCACCATAAGGAAAAAAGCAACGGATTGTGAAGTGCTAGGTATGAAGGATGGAGCTCACTAATACGCTGTAAGTTTCCTGCTCTAGTCTTAACAATAATGTCCCTGCTTTCAAATGAATTATCAATGTCACCAACTATTAAAGCAACAACTTTTGAGGCGGTTGGCAAGTTACAAGTTCTTCCATCTTCTTTCCTTTTTGCAATTAGACGCAACTGTAGATTTCCGGTGGGGTTTTTTTGAAAACAGTCTCTAACCATTCTATAACATTTAACCAGTTGATTATTTGAATCTAACATGTCCTTTAATTCTTTTATGATCTGACGATCCATTATGTCTGATGATGTTGATTCATTGTTGGATTGCCTAATCCAAGCATATAAATTGTTAGTTTTAAAACTAAGTATAATTAAGAAACGTAAAAAAATCTCTATTTAAAATACAAGAGGTTGCAGGACATACCCAATTGCGTTTTGTCTGTTTGCAACTTCATTGCCAGTGTCATATATATATATATATATATATATATATATATATATATATATATATATATATATATATATATATATATATATATATATATATATATATATATATATATATATATATATATATATATATATATATATATATAACTGAGAGAATTTAGGAGTGGATCCGTCTGAAGGTAGAAGACTTCCAATAGTGTGGTAATTTTCACTGCTTAGTCGGAAAACAAATGGAGCATTACCTCTATTAATGGACGTGTCAACCTTTCCACCCATTGAAGTGAAAGAAAACATCGAATTGTAACGTCGTATATTTTTCAAAAATGTCTTCCTTTAGAATCAACGCCACTGTAAAGAGTTTTATAATTAGTTGGAGGAACTTTTAAAATTGGAAGCTTAACTTTTCCGTAATAACAACAAAGAGAGTAGCTTCCTCTGGCATTGCTTAATCCACTTTTTAAGGCTTCATCCTTCTAAGTTTTGCATGACATTTTTTACATGTGTGGTTTTGAACTCCATGATCCACATAATCTGTTAAGGATTAAAATAATATTATAAGAATAAGATGTTCTAAATCTGGATTAAATATTATATAAAGATTATGAATGGTATAATTGTAAAATATGATAATACCTTTTGATTGACCAATGTAATCATCATGTACCATATTATGTACATTGTTGAGATCCTCTTCTGGAAATAGTAGAATTGGAACATCGATTAAGTTAATGTTTCTCCTAGTGTTCTTGAGATTTGAATAATCTATATTGTTTGATATCTTTTGCGGAGTGTTACAAAATCCTTAAGAGGTCGATGAATAAGGTCGATTACCGTAATCGTAGATAGGTTATTTATAATGATTCAAATGATGATAAAAGAGATGTTATTAAAAATATAAATAGAAAACACAATGTATGAAATTTCAAATGCATTAACTTTGCATTAATAAGTTTAAATAAATTACATAAAAATGTATATAATGTATTACCCTGGATAGCCAGAGATATATTCATGGATTTAAATGTTGTTGAGGCGGAAACATTCTCAATTGGCGTCTCAATTTGAAATTTCCAGAACCTATAATTAAAGTAAAAGATAGTCATTCAAGTGTTTTATAATTGATAACGTTATCGCTATAAGTGTGACAACCCTAAAAATTTTTATTATAACATTACGTTAACATCTTTTTGCATGTCTAGTGTGTATATATATATATTTTAACGTATGCATGTTTGCATGCATGCCTATGTAGGTACAAATTTACGTATGCATGTATATATATGCATAAGATTTACGTGTGCATGTATGCATATATATGTAAATTTATGAATACATGTTTATATACATATTTTACTTGTAATATTTACTCATGCTTTAAACTTATGATTATCTATATATATATATATATATAGGTATGAGTAATATGTATAAGTTAGGTATCACAACAACATAATAACCCAACCAAACAATACATCTTGATACCAAAACAAACTCAACCAAATCAAAACCTTCAGAACACTAAGATTAACATTGAACCCAAAAGCACCAAAACCACCACAAACACACCTTAAACTCTCAGTTCATTGGATCATTTAACACCCGATTGAGATAAGAATTGCAATGATAACATGGTGACTCTTAAACCTCCATTACTTGACACCTAGCTATACATAATCATTACAAAATAAATGTGGCAACACTCTTAAAAACTCACGGTCAACATGCATGCACCATCAATTCTCTTCTCATGACACCTAAGCTCACCTAATGACTAAGCACACCTAAGAGGGACACTCACCAAAACTAGGGGTAGGTATCATGATGGCAACCGACCCCATACACCCTTAAAATCTTGGAACTTTAGACATCCACACACCACGGCCAAAACCAATTTCAAAGCTTGCATCCCTCGGTTTCTACTCCACCCGCGATCACCACCTTCAAACTCATATCTCTTGGCCTCTCAACCATTAAAACCGTACTGCATCACCATCACCAACCGTAACCAACATCACCATCATCATCACCATCACACCCGTAACCATCACCATAATGTAACGCCTCGAAATTTCCCGAAACAAGCCATTTAATAATAATGGGCTTTTAAGGGTTAATTTAAGAAATAAAGGGGTAAATTAGTGGGCTATGGATAAAATTAGCCTTAATGGGCTAGGTTTGATGGGTTTAAGGGCCCTTAATCAGCCCTTAAACCATGCATGATCAGATCCATTCCATCATTCCAACCCTAGCCACCAATTCATAGAGAGAGAAAGTAGAGAGAGAAAGTGGAAGAAAACTCAAGTTTAGGAGATTCAAAGGTGGAAGAGTGAAGATTTGGTTGAGTGGAGCATCAAAACTTAAGGAAAGAGCAACAAAACAAGGTAAGAATCGACCTCTAAGGCCTTCTGTAGATCAAACCGGATTCTAGGGTTTTGGGGTTTTGAAAAGTTCAAAGAAACACATAAAGGTCAAAATTTTACGTATGAAAACACGTAAAAAGGTTAGATCTGGTTTCATGGAAGGTAAACCAATGATTTGGACGTAAAAAGTTAAGATTTTGGGTGAAAAACGGGCTGGTTCTTAGTTTTATTCATCCATCAAAACTGGGCCCCGATCCAGCGAATTTAAGTATTCATCCAGCGAAACTGTGCATTTATCCAGCGAAACTAGGAGATTCCTAGCGAAACTGCAGTTTCGCTACAGCGAAACTATAGTTTCGCTACAGCGAAACTTTTCGCTGATAAGTTCGCTAAGCACTTAGGCAGACCTATAGACATTGCAAAACTAGGAAATTCCAACGAAAGTTGGGCGCTCAAGGCAGCGAATCTGTCTAGCAAAACTAGCAGAAGTGCTGCCCAGCGAAACTGGTAGCGAAACTGCCAGCGAAACTGGCAGCGAAACTACCAGCGAAACTGTGGGCGAAACTATGAAGAAAATGACGTTTTTGTGCATTAACTTTTGTGCAGCTAGAGTATCCAGACTATAGCTTAAGTGACTTAGAATTTAAGCTATTTGGACAAGTTCAGGTGAGTTCTAGATCCCCTATTTTATACATGCTTTAAATGTTTTGGGGCGGTATGCATACTAAGATACATACTTTTTATGATCAGTTCTTTTAAAGTAAAGTTTTACATACTATCTTATATGGGATATGGGGTTTTATAATGAATTGATAGTGTGTTTCCCTCATTGTGATATGATCTAGTAGAAATGAATTGCCTTGTAATGTGATGTGTTATATTATGTATAACTTAAACATAAAAGTGAAACGTAAAGAAAAGTTATTGGGCCCATAACGTGTACCTGGATAAAGTAAAGTCTTGCAAGTAAAGTCCTGCAGGCAAGGGATAAAGTAAAGACTTGCAAGCAATGGCTAAAGGAGGGTTGCATTCGTTGTGCCCTCACCCGGATAAAGTGGATAAAGTAATGCTCGAACAGGCAGGTCTGTAAGCCCTAAATTGGCATGACAATAATGGCCTGATCGAGTACGACAGTAAGTCCATAACTGGCGTGTCGGTAAAGTCCTAGGCAAGCCTAGGCACCGATTGTGACAGAGAATTGACGGATAAAGAAGAGTAATAAATAACAAGAAATGATAAAGTATTGATAAAGTGATAGCCTGTGTGCATTGATATTGTGATGGATAATGATTATTTTCAACTGATAAAGCTAATATCTTTTACAAAAGTTATTTAGCAAAGTAAACCTAGAATTCACTCAGCGAAGCTGACTTTTGTATGCATATCAGTTGACAGGTGAGGGTTAGAGCTATGGGATAGAAGCATGGAACTGAAGCTTCTTGGCAATAGAAGACTGACATCCCTGATGAAGAAAAGATCAAGAGGACTTTAAATAGTTTTTAAGAATTAAAGACAATGTTTATATTTCATTTGTAATGGATTGAAATTTACAGTATTTTCCGCAGCGATATATATTTATACACATATGAGTAAATGACTGCTTTAAAATCAATGTTTTGCTGTGAATGACCAACTGTGAGGCTTCCCTGAGAAAGGTGGGCCTTACACCTTACCAAGATGCACAAAGATCTTATAAGTCATTCGGGATGACTGTTTTGTGTTGAGAAGGTAGATGTGCACTATGTGTAAAGTTTGTCATTATAGTTCCACTTACAACCCATATGAGGATAAATGTAAAGGAGGATTTGCTCCCTCTGATTTGAAATTATTATGTAACACCCGAAAGTTTGACTTTTGGGGTGATATGCGACTGAGTCTCAGCCGCATGGACTTCATGCGACTGGAGGCCCAATCGCATGATGCTCGGACGAATGAAGGCTCAAGCACATGGAACTCATGCGACTGGAGGTCCAGTCGCATGGTGTTCGTGCGACTGAAAGTCCAGCCGCCTGGACCTCAGGCGACTGAGCTGTAACTATAAAAGAGGGGCAGCCCTCTTCTCCCCCACACTTGCACGTTTTCAGTCGGGAAAAAGGGGCAGAAAGAGAGAGAGCAGGAAAAGAAGAGAAAGAAAGAGAGAGTGGTGATTCGGGCTCAAGATTTGTCAAGCGGCTAGCCAAATCGAAGCTCTTCATCTTCTCCTTGATAATGTGAGTTCTAGAACCCCACATTTTCATGTTTTCTTACGATTTTGGGGCTGGATCACATATAAACCCTATTTTTGTAAAGTATGTGTTTAACCCGTTTGGGTGAAATCGGGTTTAGTAAGTTTAACGTACGAATTTGGACTTGTATAAGCTTGTATGATGTTCTAGTATGAATCCCTGAGATTTAGGAGGGCTAATTTGGGCTGGAAATAAGTCTAGAAGAGTTAGATCGCGGCTGCTGTTCGTGATGAACTCCAGTCGCTGCCCAGTTAGGGCTAGGCGACTGAAGGGCCAGTCGCACAACTGAGGGAAGACTGATGTTCAACCGTACGATTGAGGCTCAGTCGTACGGATGGGGCTCAATCGCCCGATAGGCCATGCAATTGTGTTTCCAGTTGGCAGGTAGTGTTGCTGGGGATGGCACGAGGCGGCTACTCAGCTCTTTTGGGATGGCATTCTCCTTTTGATAATGCTGCCACACAATGGGGTGTGGACGCACAACGCATGCAACAACTCATGTTGCATGCAAGTGTCAAGTGTTCCTTGAGGATCCACATAAACGGGATTACTTAAGGAACCTTCTTTATGATGAAAATTTTAATGTTTTTATACTAGAGGTCACTGTATATGACCCTTTTGTAATTAGAAATGATGAAGCCTTTTGTATAATGCTTTTGTGATGTAATGCAACATTAGATGTTTTGTAATTGACGAACGTTGTATTAAATGGCAAAAGTATTTATAGTAAAGTAAAAGTTTATTTTAGAAATTCTGCTGCATGATTTTATTGAGTTTTTGCAAATATACGTGTTATGTGTGATGTACGACCAACTGTGAGGTGCCCGGGAACGGGGCCTTACAAGTTGGTATCAGAGCCAAAGTTTAAGCGAAACGGGTAAATTTTCAAAATAAAACTAAACTTGAACTGAAAATGGGACAGAAAGGAAGAGAATGCCATCTGAGTAGTTGCGTGCCATCAGGTATTTTTATTAAAGTTAACTAGTATTACGTGCGCATGTTATGTGATGTATGTGTTACTGTTAGAGTTAGATACTAACATAGTCAGGACAGGTAATACTCGGGGTACGAAGAGTAAAGTAAGTGGCTAATCACAACTGGCCACTGTAATTAGGAACTTGCTATACTTGACATAAACTGAGCTATTTCCTTGAATGACCGTGTTGGTGTTTGAATCTTTCAGTGTGAGATAGAGAATGGCTGGTGGTAGATCTTCTAAGGCCTCACCGGGTGGAGGTGGTGGCGGACGTGGTGCTGAACCGCGTGTCACGAGAGGGAGACCTAGAGTAGAGAAAGTGGTTCACGAGGAAACTGAGACCCCTCATCAGGAGGGAGTAGACGAAAGCGCCAATTTGAGAGCCTCGGTAAAAGAGGTAATGGTTGAAGAGGTACATCAGGTCATGCAGACGATCCTACCGTCTGTGGTGACCGAAGTGATTAAGGCTGTCAGGGAAGGTGAAAGAAAAGAGAGGAATAGGTCCTCAGGGAGACAGGAGCAACAAGAGCCGGAAACGGTTCTATCTGATAATGAAGAGGAAGAGGAGGAGGAGCCGGTACGGGAGACAACACGGGGTTGTAATTAAGGGGCATTCATGAGGTATAGGCGGTTTTACCAGTTATAAATAGCTACAGCCAAACCTATACATCGGTTCCACACGGGAATTGATGGCTGTAAAGAAAACATTCCCAAAGTGTAAATAATTTAATATGACGTAGCAAGATCCACAAAGCGCATACGTATAGCTTACAACCAAACCAATCCTTAGGTCCCATTACCGGAACTAATGGTTGTATTAAATAGAATAAGTTCACATGACGTAGCAAGATCCACAAAGCGCGTACGTATAGTTTACAACCAAACCAATCCTTAGGTCCCATTACCGGAACTAATGGTTGTAATGGATGCTCGGCAAAGAAGAACCACAAAGTAGACCCACAAAGAAGAACCACACCGCCGAGAGCATCCAAGAACAATAGCATTCACAAGTAATCATCACACCACCCATAGCATCAAAGTAATAGCACATAGTAATGTAAAACCACCAAGTAACATACAAGGTAGCAACATAGCATAGAGTCAAGAGTCATAATAACATCATTCAATAAGATAAGCAATATAAGTTAACCATAAATGTTGCAGCAGACTTCCACTAGGGAAGGTGCTTGAAAATATGTTAAGTAAGTGAGCATTCTTTTCCCGAAGTTTAAAATGTTTAAAAGTTATATAAGCGTAAAAAGGGGCCACGAAACTCACAGAATAATGCAATGCACGTCCAAACACGATCAACACCTATGTATTAATTGTAACTAAGTCTTTAATATGTATTCCACGTGAATAGATATATTTGGTTGGATTTGGGTCGGTTCGGTTCGACGCACACGATTTGATATACAAACAACACCATGTATATGGATATTAATAATAATAATGGCATTGTTATTAATAATAAAATAATCATAATCATAATTATAGTAATAGTAATTGTATCATTATGTTCATAATGATATAGTAATATTAATAAAGTTTATAATAATGATAATACTAAGAATAATAATTATAAAATTTTATGATAATGATAACAATGATATTGACAATAATAAGAATAAGAATAATGATAACGATAATTTATTAATCTAATCTATTAATTAAATCATATTTTATAAAATATAACCTATAATTATGTTTGTAAATAATTTGTGAAATTATAAAATATAATTCCTACATTTTCATGATTAAACCATAATTAAAAATAATATAATGTACATTAATAATTTGATGATTTACATTATTATTTAAAGTCCATTTTTTTATAAAAAAATAACTTTTTATAACATTTGTAAATAAATAAATAAATAAATAAGGTTTTTAAGAAATAAATTTCCAGACAAATAATTAGATAACCTTTTGAATAAATAAGTTTATAAAACTGATTTTTATAATTTTTAGGGATTTTTCTGTAATTTTAGATACTTAAAAAGGCTTTAAAAAAAATTAATGAGGTGGCCCGGGGTCGAACCCGGGACCTCTCGGATGGGGTGGAGCGCAGGAACCAGTGGAACAAAGGCCTAAGCCGCGTTATGATTCAGTTCCATTTGTTTTAAACAGCTTTCACCCATTCCCCCAAACCCGTACGAGCCCTAATTCGAACTCGATCCAAATTGATCCCCAATCGAATCTGTTAGTGATTGAAATCATGGGGCTTTTAATCCCTATGTAAAACGAACATGTACATGTATTCAATTACCCGATTTGAAGATGTAATGGTGATGAACAGACGAAGAAACAAGTCGCGATTGTCATGAGATCAGTTCGATGCCCAAACGTTGTTGTTAATCAAATTAACTTTGAGGTTAGCTTCGAATGAGGTTCTTAATGCAAAGCCCTCTATCAATTTCGTGTTTGGAAGCTCTAAACATGGATCCCCATTAAGTTGCAGGTTGTAGATGAGGAAGAGGATCGAATTTGATGTATGTGTGTGTTTCAGATTGAATTCGAAGTGCCATTAGTTTAGGAATCTTATAATCGATTGTTTGGATTAATTTAATGGCATTATTGCGATGTGTAGTGCGACCGGGATGTGTAAAGTGGCCGAAAGTGGGTGTTGAGTGGGTTTGGTCAATCACACTTAAATCGAACCTAATTTTGTGGGGTTTAGCTCGAATCTTGCACATGATAGTGTCGGGATGCTTAATTTGGCTTAATCCGCGTTAATTTTGGGTGTTGGGGGTCGCCGGATTGTTGGCTGGAATAGTGGCCGGCGACGGGGACGATGGGAGGGGGTTTGGGTTTAAAATGTTACACTTTGGTCCCTGAGGTTTGTATTGTTACTATTTCATGTGAAAAGTTTTTAAACAAGTTTCAATAATTACATTTCAACCCAAAGATTTAATAGGGTTAAGTTTTAATAAATTTTTATTTTTAATATTATTATTATTATATTATTATTATTATTATTATTATAATTATTTTTATTATTATTATTATTATATTTTTATAGTTATTAACATTAACGTATTAAATTTTATTGTTTATAAATTTAAAAAAAATGCGGAATGTTACAGTCTCCCCTGCTTTAGGAAATTTCGTCCCGAAATTTTAATCACGAGGAGGCTGAAACAAGAAGGTGAGGGTACTGGGATTTCATCTGGTCCTCACATTCCCAGGTGAACTCTGGGCCACGTTTAGATTCCCAGCGTACTTTGACAATGGGTATCCGGCTGTTTGAGTTGTTTGATTTTCCGATCCATAATTTCTAGAATATAATGTCTAGAAATCAGGATAGACCAACAATGATGAGAAAGGTTATCCATTGAAATTTAAGAATCCCAACGTCACCATATGAAACGACCTTAACGCATATCTTGTGAATATGTATTCTCCTTTGACCAACCGTCGGTCCAAGAATAATATGCTATGCGAAGATCTTGGAATGAGTTTGCGACGATGGTTAAGAATATTATCAAAACAGGAAATGAATCAATCATTCAATATAACAATCGATGTTTTAATGTCATACCACGGTATACAAATATTTGAAACATATACAGGTTAATTTCTCATTGTTGTGAGATAAGGGGTCGAATTGAATTTTTAGTCAATCGGTCTATAATGCACCAATTATCATAACAGCTAAGATAAGAGGCACTTAGTGAATGAAAAGTTAAACAGGAGATTCACGGAGGTTAGGTCTTGTCATATGTGAAGGTAAGACACTTGGACACATACCAAGTTACGTCTTTTCCCTTAGGCCAAACCCATGTCTACAAGTTACGAAGGTTTATGAACCTTATATCCATATTGCAATGAGGATAATAATGGGTCTTGTTGTTCAAATCCAAGATAGAATTTTAATGATTTTCAAGGTTAATGATTCAAAAGCGAATCAAGAAGTGACGCAAACAATAGGAAAAGTATTTGTAAACATGTTTTGCAAGGTAGCAATATCTAAGTAAGTTTACATACGCAGTTCAACAAACCATGAGTTCAGCTGAGAACATTTATATGACTAGAAAGTCATGTTCATAAGTTGATAATATCTTCAGCAGAGGGATTGTTTAGGAAGGCTACCATCGCACAATCACGTTTTGATGATAACTCAAAATGAAAGTCGATAGATAAGGAATAAATGTTTCCATATAGCTAGGTCAAAATATGAGGATAAAGGGAGAGAAATCGATTTAAGAATTTTAAGTGCTCCCAGCTTGGAATCAAAATCAACCTAATACGATCGGGTCTCCTTTCAGGTTCAGAGATCATGCTTTGGCTTGATAGGTCGAATCACCAACATTGGTTCACCCTTCAAGTTACTTCATGCTTCTCGTTACTTGATTACAACCATGGTAAGTTTGAAGATCAAGAATTAAGATTAGTCATCAAGGTATGGAACTCATGCCTATCTTGATAATAACAAGAAAACAATCGAAGGTTGACATTTGTCACCAAAATACGGGTTTCAATCCTATTTTTGTGAGATCATGTCATTTGTGAAATGTAAGTTCCAATGAGAATAACTGAAGTCAATCCTCAAGATAAGGAAGTCACCCTAATCCAGAGGATGAAATTTCACAAAACAAACAAATGGGAAACCATTTATCGAAATAGAGATTCATCAAAGTAAGGGAATCTCCCTGCTTTGATGAGATAGAATCATTTAGGAGATACGAGTGTTCTTAGTCATAGGTTGACTTGCAACTCTTGCATTTCCCACGGTGCAAGCTGTATGAAGTTTGACTTAACGACGAAAGGAAAATTAATATCAATTAGGAATTCGGAAAATTTCAAGTTACATTAGTGTAACAAAGGAAAGATCATGCTAACAAGCTTAAGATCAAAGTTTGAGATAGCAGAATTTGTTAGGATGGTGTTCAAATCTTGAATAATTTAAATCAGAAAGACGAAATCAAGGACAAGAAATGATATTAATACATGTACAATCATTAACTATTGCTATCTGAATCGAGTGGTTTGTGGCCTTTGGAGTCGCCGGAGGGCCGCCGGAGAGGGTGGCCGGAGAAATCGAAGGGAACGAGAGGGGGTTTGGGATTTTTAAGAAATTTACAGAAATGGTCCCTCAACTTCCAACTTTATTATTTTATGTGAAAACTTTATGTTTAAAGTTTCTAAATTGTCACAAATACCCCCTGGACTTTTTAAATCCAATTTATTTTTTAAAATTTGTTTATTTTCTTAATAATCTTTACAAATTACACATAACAATATTTTCATTATTATTATTTTATTATTACTATTATTATTATTATTATTAATGTTATTATTAATAATAGTGATAATATAAAAAAATAACTTTTTATAACATTTGTAAAAAAATAAATAAATAAATTAGGTTTTTAAGAAATAAATTTCCAGAAAAAAAATTTGATAACCTTTTGAATAAATAAGTTTATAAAACTGATTTTTATAATTTTTAGGGATTTTTCTGTAATTTTAGATACCTAAAAAGGCTTTAAAAAAATTAATAAGGTGGCCCGGGGTCGAACCCGGGACCTCTCGGATGGGGTGGAGCGCAGGAACCAGTGGAACAAATGCCTAAGCCGCGTTATGATTCAGTTCCATTTCGTTTTAAATAGCTTTCACCCATTCCCCCCAAACCCGTACGAGCCCTAATTCGAACTCGGTCCAAATGATCCCTAATCGAATCTGTTAGTGATTGAAATCATGGGGCTTTTAATCCCTATGTAAAAACGAACATGTACATGTATTCAATTACCCGATTCGAAGATGTAATGGTGATGAACAGACGAAGAAACAAGTCGCGACTGTCATGAGATCGGTTCGATGCCCAAACGTTGTTGTTAATCAAATTAACTTTGAGGTTAGCTTCGAATGAGGTTCTTAATGCAAAGCCCTCTATCAATCTCGTGTTTGGAAGCTCTAAACATGGATCCCCATTAAGTTGCAGGTTGCGGATGAGGGAGAGGATCGAATTTGATGTATGTGTGTTTCAGATTGAATTCGAAGTGCCATTAGTTTAAGAATCTTATAATCGATCGTTTGGATTAATTTAATGGCATTATTGCGATGTGTAGTGCGACCGGGATGTGTAAAGTGGCCGAAAGTTGGTGTTGAGTGGGTTTGGTCAATCACACTTAAATCGAACCTAATTTTGTGGGGTTTAGCTCGAATCTTGCACATGATAGTGTCAGGATGCTTAATTGGCTTAATCCGTGTTGATTTTGGGTGTTGGGGGTCACCGGATTGTTGGCCGGAATAGTGGCCGGCGACAGGGACGATGGGAGGGGGTTTGGGTTCAAAATGTTACACTTTGGTCCCTGAGGTTTGTATTGTTACTATTTCATGTGAAAAGTTTTAAAACAAGTTTCAATAATTACATTTTCAACCCAAAAATTTAATAGGGTTAAGTTTTTAATAAGTTTTTATTTTTAATATTATTATTATTATTATTATTAGTATTATTATTATTATTATTATAATTATAATTATTATTATTATTATTATTATTATTTTTTTATAGTTATTAACATTAATGTATTAAATTTTATTGTTTATAAATTTAAAAAAAAATGCGGAATGTTACAGTTGCTGCTATTTTCCTACACCTAACCGAATGGGGTTACGATGTAATATTATCTGATTTATGAATTATTTCGTGACAGTATGATTATGTTGTGAACAGGTTTGGTTGTAATTGATACATCAACAAATATTTGTCTGGTTATAAACCTATGTTCTCACAACATTTTTATTGACTGGTTTAAGTGTACTTTTTCAGGAAATAATGAGTAATTCGTTTGACTTTAGCTTCGAAGTTCACAACGGATGGGGCGAAGTAATTGGGAGAGTCTGTGTCACGCTGACCGTTAACATAGTTGATGGAAGCGTGTATGTCGACGCTCATTTTCATAGATTCTAGACATGCTGTGATCTAGTTGTAAACAATTACATCTAATTTTGTAACCTACGTAAATATGTAATTCCACTATTATAAATAAAGCATGTCGCGTGTTATGTTTTATGTATATATGATTATTGTGTTTATTTCACTGTAAGCATGTACTCTGATAAAAGCTAGTCACACCCCAACCAGCATTCGTTCACGCTTCCGCCGGGATGTGACAGGTTGGTATGAGAGCCATTGGTTATAGGGAATTAGATATTTTGAAAAATATCTAGACTATAACCATAAGCTCAAAATATATTTAGAATTTTTATAACTTTATGAATTTATGTGAAATATGTGAATTATGTGAAATTCTGTGATTTTGTGATTAAGATTCTAACAAAAATTTAATAGTTATTTGACTAACCATTTTGTGAAATATTGTTAAAGAAATCCGTGCAGCTGTGAATTCAGATAGTTACCATTTCGAAACCGATCCTTCAGAATGTCCAGACCATAGCAACTTTAAGGAAACAACTCCTGAACCAGAACCCCAACAAGCTATGGAAATTCCCCAACTGGAAAAAGAATCAAAATTTTATGTTCGACGTGCACCAGTACACGTGGGAGGATATACAATTAAGACTCCTAGGAAAAAGATATAACGTGGAAACAAGTTTAGAGTTAAGCAAGTTGAGGATGTAGAAATACAACCCTCTGATTTCCCCAAAGGTAAAGGTTAGATAACTGAAAAACAGGAGTTGGATCAGGTGAAGACAGCCCGACAAACTCTTAGGAAACTTAAGAAAATACAGCTGGGAATCTGGAAAATCCAGAAGGACATCAAAAAGCTCAAGACACCCAAGAAAAGTATCTTCACCAGGATATGGAAATGGCTCAGTAGAAACTAAAAGTTATAGTTTAACTCTTTAGAATAAAAAGAAATAAGAGCTTAACTGATATATGTACTTGTGTGATAACATGTTTATTTGATTTGTGTTATATGATTTTCATGTTAGCATATTTAATTATGATAACTAATGTTGAAATTCACTATAGTGAATCATGCCGCCAAAAAGAAACACTCAACCTGTCCGAAGAACAGCTCGAGTGGGACGACCTAGAACCCGACTTGGAGAAGAAACACCCGTGAACACCGACACCATGAGAATGATAGGATCTCTCAGATAGTAGCTCAGCAAATAGAAGCTACCCTGCCTACCTTAATAACCCAACTCCAGCAAAACCTAAATATTGGAACTACCTCACACCTACCAACAAGGCCTGAAATTATTATCCCAGAGGAACGACAGGAAGAAAAAATTCTGAATGGAATCTCAAAAGGATGTTCTTATAAGACTTTCATGTCTTGCAGACCCCGGGAATTTGATGGAATGGGTGGAGCTATACAAGCTTTGAGATGGCTAGATGAAATGGAAGGAGTTCTGGAAATTAGTAGTTGTGCTGAAAACTTCAAAATACTATTTGCTTCACATTCCCTTCAAAGTATAGGCACAATCCTGGTGGAAAATGGAGATACACACTAGGGGTAGAAATGTTATGAATAAGCTGAGTTAGGAAGAATTTAGAAATCTAGTGATAGAAAAATACTGCTCATATAATGAAATAAAAAACTAGAGGCTGAATTCTTAGCACTAGAAATGAAAGAAGCCGCACACCGGGAATATACTGATAGGTATAATGAACTATCCAGGTTAGTACCACATCTGATAACCCCGGAATCAAAAAGGATAGGAAGGTATATTTGGGATTAGTACCACAAATAAGAGGACTAGTGAAATCTGCATGAACCAAAACCTTCCAGGAAGCAGTAATCCTGTCAGGAAGTCTGACAGATGAAATGATCAGGAATGGATCATTAAGTCACCCACAGGTAGGAGAGAAAAGGAAATGGACTGAAAACCACTCTGGAAAAAGATTTGGAGAAAGCTCCCAGAAAAGAGTAACCCGACCTCCACCAAGAAACTTTTTGGGAACAACTCAGGGGAAGAAAGTAGATAAACCACCACAGTGTAATATCTGTAAAAGGTATCATACAGGAAACTGTATGACAGTGGTGTGCTATAACTGCAAAAGGAAGGGACACATTTCTCGAGACTGCAAAAACCCTACCAACCCTAAAACCATCTGTTTTCAGTGCGGAAGTGAGAATCATTTTCGTAATGAATATCCACAACGAAAGGGCAAGGCTCCAGCTAACCAGAACAACCCCCGTGGAAGGGCTTTTGTGATACAAGCTGACAAAGCTCGTCATGAACCAGAAGTAGTCATGGGTACGTTCCTTATCAACAATCAGTACGCTAAAGTATTATTTGATACAGGAGCAACTCGTAGTTTTGTTTCACATGCTTTTAAACCCTCACTTAGTTTAACATCTGAGAAATTAAGTGACAACTATGTGATAGAACTAGCTGATGGTAAAATAATAGAAGCTGATGAAATCATTCCTAATTGCATTCTGAATTTAGATGAATATTGTTTTGATATAAATCTGATACCTATTAAGTTAGGAGGATTTGATATTGTAGTAGGAATGGATTGGTTGAGTACAAATCATGCTGAAATCATTTGTGATAAGAAAATGATTAAGGTTCCTTTGACTAAGGAAGACAAAATTCTCTGCATACATGGTGATAAGCCAAACAATATTGTGAAACTGATTTCTTGTGAAAAAGCATAGAAATGCTTAAACAAGAGATGTTTAGCTTTCTTGGCTCATATAGTTGATACAAAACTTGATAAGGAAAATTTGGAAAGTATACCTGTTATAAATGAATATGCTGATGTTTTTCCTGATGAATTACCTGGATTACCACCTCCTCGGCAGGTAGAATTTAAATAGAATTGATACCAAGAACTGCCCCTATTGCCAAAGCACCTTATCGTTTAGCACCAACCGAGATGAAAGAACTCATGACTCAGTTACAGGAATTATTAGATAAAGAATTCATACGTCCTAGTGTATCACCTTAGGGAGCACCAGTCCTGTTGTTAAAAAGAAAGATGGAACCTTTAGAATGTGTATTGATTATAGGGAACTTAATAAGGTTACCATAAAGAATAGGTACCCTCTCCCTAGAATTGATGATTTGTTTGACCAATTACAAGGATCTAGTTATTTCTCGAAAATAGATTTAAGATCTGGATATCATCAATTAAGAGTACAAGAAGACGATATTTCTAAAACTCACGTTCAGAACTAGGTACGGACATTATGAATTTCTTGTAATGCCATTTGGTGTCACACCCTCAAAATCCGCTAACGGGGTTTTACCGTCAGGCGTATGACATAACCAGGATCTCAGATAAGCATCAGTTACACCAAACGACTCGATAATTACAAAACATATAGATTGCTTAATAATAATGAAAAAAACCAATTATGTTTAAGTATTGCGGAAGCGAATACAGTAAAACATTTAACGATAGTTTTGGAACACGCAACACACGTCCAATCCAATTTATATAAAGTAAATGCAAATTAAATCTTGAAAACCGTTTGTGGTGAATGCGGAATGACATGCGGTAGATGCTGTGCTCCTAAACGTGCCATATCAATGTCCTGAGAGAAAACATGTAAAATCTCAGTACAAGACTGGTGAGTTCACAGGTTTATCAGAAAACAGTAAGTATCAGTATTGAAATTCCCGGATTTTATAATCAAAGTATACAATGGGTAGCTAATCCATAATGATCTCTATGTGTATAAAGTCGCGACCGAGCTGACATGTAATCAATAAAAAAGCAGGCCCGGCTATGGATCACACACCACAACACTTGTAATTAGGCTAACCGTTCACCCGTTTGACGAACGTTGTGCTAGCGCGACTAGCCCGGGTGGGGTATGTCAATCCCAGTAGTACTACTAACAATCACCTCGCTAAGTCGATATTAACGGTCCGAAGGGCAAAGTATAACACCATAGTATCAAGTATATGCAGTATTACAAAAATCCAATGTAATGTAACGTTTATGAAAACAGCATGTTTCTCTCCCCCAAAAGAGTATTTAAGTAAAAATGGGGCTGTAAACTCACCTTGAATTGAGATGTAATGAAATGAACAAGAGCTTCAAAGAATAAAGGCAATGCACGATCAAACACGATCACCACCTATTATTAATTGTAATTAAGTCTTTAAAATATGTTCAACGCGAATAGATACTTTGGTCGGATTCGGGTCGGTTAGGTTTGACGCGCAATACGCACGCAATTAGATATATATATATATATATATATATATATATATGTTATAAGATTTAAGTTTAATAATACGATTAACATTAAATCGAGGATTAGGGTTTCATTTGATATTTGGGGGTTTTAATATCTAATTTAAATAAAATGATATAACCGGTTATATTGTGATCCCATGAAAGTGAAATATACTATTTGATCATTTTAATTTAGAGAAATAAAAAGGAAACCTTAAAGTTAAATACAAGTTTAAATAACCTTTATATATATATATATATATATTAATATGCTTTAAACAATGATATAAAGATAATGTTTGACCCTAAATAATAATTTAGTGATTTAACCCCTTATTTAAAGTCTATCTTTTATAAAAATAATTATTTATGAAATTTGTAAATAATATTTTATAAAAATTATCAAGGTTTTTAAATGAAATAAATTTACAGAAAATAATTATGAAATATTAAAATAAGGGAAGTTTATAAAACTTATTTTTATAATTTTAGAAATTTTTATGTATTTTTTAAAGGCTAGAAAGCTTTAAAAAATGGTTGAGGGTGCCCGGGTTCGAACCCGGGACCTCAAGCCTAGAATCCAAGCGTGGAACCAGTGAACCAAAGGCCTCAGCCGCGGTAAGAACTGGTTTGCAATTCTTTTAAACACTGTAACAGATTATCCCAAATCCACCAAGAACCCTAGGTTCGATCCGAGTCAAATTGATGCCCAAATCGATGTTGTTAACGATTGAAACCATAGGGCTTTTCTTACCTAAGATCAAATGAGTATGTGGGTATGTTCAATTACCTGTTTCGAGTTCGAATTGATGAGAAACAGTGAGTTGCAGGTCCGCGACCAAAGGTTCTGTTCGAATTGATGTGTTTGTATGTTTTCAGATCAAATTGAGTTTGATGGTAGCTTTTAAATGTTTAAACGATCGTTAGTGCATCATTTCTTTGATTATATTTGGTTTTAGTGGTTGAATTAGTGAGTGGTCGGCCGAACTTTCGGTCGAGTGGGTTTGGTAAGGATGGCACTCGGATTTTTCAATTAATCGTGGGCCTCAGGTTCGAGCCATCCACTCTAATGTGTCGGGGGTTTCAATCGAGTCAAACCGCGTTTCTTTTTGGCGTTTGGGTCTCGCCGGATCGTCACCGGCAGTCGGCAGGGAGCCGCCGGAATTACGGGGATGGGCGGGGGGTGGGTTTGTAATTTCAAAAATTACACAAATGGTCCCTGTGTTTTATAAGGTTATTATTTCATGCTGAAAGTTTCTAAAACAGGTTTTAAGAATTACAAAGTTACCCCCTTAACTTCTTATTTTAAGTTTTAAATAGTTTTTTTTTAAGTTTGATAATTCTTATGAATTATTAATAGTATTTTATTATTATTATTATTATTATTATTATATTATATTATTATTATTATTATTATTATTATTATTATTATTATTTACATTATTATTATTAATATTATACTACTTATTCATAAAATAATTATAAACAAGTTTTAGAATTTTAAAATTTAAATCCTAAAATTTACCGAAATTTCCGGGTTGTCACATTTGGGTTAACCAATGCTCCAGCAGTATTTATGGATTTAATGAATAGAGTGTGTAAACCTTATTTAGATAAATTTGTTTTAGTCTTCATAGATGATATTTTGATCTATTCTAAGAACAAGGAAGATCATGAACAACACCTGAGGTTAACTCTGGAATTACTCCAAAAAGAAAAGTTATACGCAAAATTTTCAAAATGTGAATTTTGGAAAAGAGAAGTACAATTTCTAGGACATATAGTTAACCAGTATGGGATTCAGGTTGATCCAGCAAAAATTGAGGCAGTTAAGAAATGGGAAATTCCAAAAACCCAACTGAATACGGCAATTCTTAGGTTTAGCAGGATATTACAAAAGATTATAGAGAACTTCTCAAGAATAGCTCAACCATTGACAGAATTGACTCAAAAAGATAGAAAGTATGTATGGGGGGAAAAACAAAATGAAGCCTTTGAACTTCTCAAAAGTAAGTTATGTAGTGCACCCGTTAGCTTTACCAGAAGGAACAGATAATTTCATAGTTTATTGTGATGCATCTCGTCAAGTGTCACACCCTCAAATTTCCACAACGGGGTATTACCGTTAGGCGTGTGACTTCCAGGATCTCAGCCACTAGTTACACCAAACGACACGTTAATTGTAAAACATAATTCATTTTTGAAGTTTAATATTACCAAAGACCAAGTTTTAAAGTAAACATAACAGAAGTTACGGAAGCATAGTAAATCTTAATTGTTTAAATGGCACAACACGCGCAAACCGAATAAATGAAAGTTACTGAAAAATATTAAATAAGCCACGTGAGATAATAAATACATGAGTGAATGCTCCTAATCGTGCGCGTCTTGTGAACCTGAAAGAAACATGCTAAAGTGTCAACACAAGGTTGGTGAGTTCACAGGTTTGATAAACAGAACATAAAGTAAACCGATACAGTAAACAAAGTATATCAGTAGGTAGCTAATCTACTAAACCAGTTACTCAGTGTATGAAGTTCGAAACCGAAGCTGACAATCGAAACTGAACGCCTCGGCTGTGAATACCAGGTCACAGCAACAGAACTTAGGTCAATTAAACACCCGTTTGACGAACGTTGTGCTAGCGCGACTAGCCCGGGTGGGGTTTGTCAAACCCAGTAGATCTACTCAGAATTGCCTCGCTATACTACATACATTAACGGTTCGAGAGTGAGGACTTTAGTGGTATCACACTAGTAAACCGGTGATATTACAATAATACTGATCAACGAAAATGAAATTGTTTCCACGTTTCTACTTGCGTAGTAACGGACCGAACGAAATTGTTTCCACGTTTCTACTTGCGTAGTAACGGACTGAATGAAATTGTTTCCACGTTTCTACTTGCGTAGTAACGGACCGAAGGGCAAAGTATACGAACATAGTATCAAGCATATGCAGTATCACAACAATCCAATATAATGTAATGTTTATGAAAACAACATGTTTCTCTCCCCCAAAAATAGTATAAAGTAAAAGTGGGGCTGTAAACTCACCTTAAATGCACAGCAACAGTAAACGAAAGCACAAAGATTAGAGTTCCCGGTTAACCTGAACGTCATTTAATATATATATAATTAATATTAATATTAATTATTTACAATGAGTCGTACGGTTTCGCGTTCATGGTTCGGTTACGGTGTCGATATCGATATTCCTCGTACCCAAGCAACACAGTCAAACACAAACTCACACCCAATGAGAGGAACCCCGTGATCACGTATAAAAGTTCACTTAGATTACATGGCTTATTTATAATAAACCCATACTTGTAAATAACACGTAATCAATTCATATTAGAGTACTCTAGCTAACTATAAACCCCTTAGGTAATTTAGACACCTACGTATTCATACTCAAACATAAGATATTAAATGGTTTATATTATATTGTAAAAAAAACACACATGCACCCAATGACCTTTCTGCCCACCCACATCTAAACCCCAATTCAAAACCCACGTGCACCCAACTAAAATCCATCCCTTGACTTTGCTAAACCCCAAACAATAAGCACATATATATGCAGTAGCACTTGCACACACCTGCACAAGTATACATACATATTTATGTATCTATAATCATGAAATAAGCACACAACCTTGACAACAGGCTATTGGCCTTTGCTGCAATGCATGGACACATCATACATACATACATACTCATGCACATCACATCACACATGCAAAAAAAAAAAATACTCCAAACACACACATACGGAAACATATTCATATGCATGCTATATATATACATAATGAAACTCACACAACAAACACACACCTCCAAATTATACATCCAACCCAAAACCAAACACCCACACACTGCCATCGCACACACCCACATGACATCACACGCACACACACATGTTAGCTTGCATATCGATACCCACATACACGCATACCCTCTGCATACATGCATATACTTTAAAACATTATCATATCATGGTGGAAGATTACGTCACCTCCTGAATTCGCAGCAACACACACGTAAAAGTATACATACATACGGATCACATACATACATACATAAACAAGAGCATACATGCGCAGATCATACACACAGAAATATACATACATATATATAACAACATACATACATACACAAGAGCATACATACATGACATGTATATATATATATACATCTATACATGCGCCTATATGTTCATACAAAAGAATATACATGCATATACATATGTATTCGCAGAATACATACGCACATATATACGCAGAAGCATACGCGCATAAAACATACATACATATGTACACTAACATACCATCCATACATCGACATACATACATAAACATATATATACACTGTTGCGCACACAGCATATACATGTGTATACACTCGCAGACACATACATATGCATACGAACACGCACCTAAACACATGAAACACGAGCCGACACATACAATACAATCATGAACATCTGTATCGCAGCCCACCCATAACCGAACCTAGTGTTATCAACAAAACCGTAACCGAAACTGGAAAAATACGAGAGAAGAACCGTACCGATCGTTTATAGGTGGGATAAGAACTTGAACGGAGAGTAATGTCGATCAACGAGTACACACGGTTGCGAAAGAGGATGTCGCTAGAGGCTGTCGTCGCAAGAATTTATGAAGCTAAGGTTTCGAGTACATGAAGAAGGGGAAAGCCACACGGTTTCTCGGTTCGCACGCACGGGACTCGCCGGAGATGAGTTGGAAGTGGTTGTTGTTGTTCACGGCAGGGAGTTGTTCACGCAGGTTCTTGGAGAGCTTCTCTCTCCGGACGTTGCTGCAACTGAAGGCTATCGAAGTCGTGAGAGGTGAAAGGCTGCCGGAGTTGCACCCGGCGCTAATGTTGACGGCAGAAAACTATTAGAGTTAATGGTGGAGATATTCGGTGAATGATGGGGAAGATGAAGTAGTCCATGGGGTAGCATATAATATGGAGAAGTGGAGAAGTGGGTAGCATATAATATGGAGAAGTGGAGAAGTGGGTATCGAAGGGGAGTTGGTTAAAGAATGATATAAAGGAGGAGTGGTTATAGTGGAGTTGTTGGAGGAGTTGAGAGATTATATAATTGTTTGTATTATTATTATTATTATTATTATTATTATTATTATATTATTATTATTATTATTATTCTTACTAAATAATAAAATGGATTAATTCGCGATAGTATTAACCGAAAAGGAAAAAAAAATTCGGGTTGTCACATTATCCCCTTGTTGAAGAAATTTTCGTCCCGAAAATTAGAACACACGTGTTAACGAACTACTAGCAAGCAAGCTGGTCAGTGAGTAAGCTGATTAGTTATCTAGGACATAGGCAAGATAGGGTCTCCGGGAGTTTCTGAACAAACCGTAAGGTTTCGTGAGAGCTATTTCTATGGCATGTTCGGGGTTCAAGTCAGTAGGTACTATTCCTAACCTGTTGGATACCTACTTCTAATTGGCATAAAAATCAAAAGAGAAGACATAGTGACTATCTACAAGGATTCTACCGGATACTGTAGTAGGGTCATTAAGGGTTTACCTGAGCCTATGATAAACACTCTGCCTTTGGCACCACCGTTGTCATTCCCATTTCCGTTCCTGTTGCCATTTCCATTGTTCTTCTGTAGTTTTGGGCAATACCTTTTGATGTGCCCAGTCTGACCACACTCATAGCAGCCTCTTTGTTCCCCCCGTTGAGCTGGTTGCTTGTCTGATAAATTCACACGACAATTCTTAGCAGAATGACCAAACTTGCCACATATCTCACAGTTGTTCTTGTTACACGACCCAATATGGTGGTGGTTGCATTCTTCACACTTAGGTAATGTTCCATTGTAGCCACTACCATGCTGTGAAGATGTAGAAATTTGGTTGTCGAACTTCCGATGCTGGTGGGAAGTGTTCTGCTTGTTATGTGAGCTAGACTCCCACTTTCTTTTGTTATGGCCGTCGGTAGTGGTAGAGGTAAAACCACGTGGAGGTAGTTTACCTTGTGCGACAGCCTGATCAGTCAACTTGTGGGCCAGTTGAACAGCTTCCTGAATGGTAGCTGGTCTAGCAGTGGTGACCATGCTCTGGATTTCAGGTACCAGTCCGTCGATGTATCTTTCAACCCGTTTGTAAGCCGGGTTAATCATAGTAGGGCACAGAGTAGCCAACTCGTGAGAACGAGTTGTGTAAGCTTCAATTTCAGAACCTACCATCTTCAGGTTCCAAAATTCAGTTTCCAGCTTTTGTATTTCATCTCGTGAACAGTACTCCTCTTTTAGCAGATTCTTGAACTCTACCCATGTTGTGGTGTTTGCAGCTTCAACGCCCAGCATCTGAACTTGTGTGTTCCACCAGCTTAGAGCAGCACCATCTAGTGTGCCAGCAGCATATTTTACCCTATTCCCAGCAGGGCAGTTGCAGATTTCGAACACCGATTCTAGCTTTTCGAACCAACGGAGCAGTCCCACCGCTCCCTCGGTTCCATTGAACGGATTAGGCTTTCAGTCCATAAAGGACTTGTAGGTGCAAGTCGGTTGACCAATAGGGTTCTGCTGTGGAGGGGGTTGGTTTGTCAACGCTGCGGTGATACTATGATTGATTATCGCTGCCAATTCTGCAGGCGTCATAGAGATGTTACCTCTTCCACGTCCCCGTCCTCTTCCAGACATTCTTTACATTACCAAATATCAAAAGCTATCAGTCATATGAAAATAGACCTTTTGTCTTGGAATGAAAAGGAAGAGAAATTCAAGTTTTAAAGAAATAGTCAAGGTAGAGAATCAGTCCGAATCTGAGGGATTAACACAAATTTCATGGTTTGAATTTCGTCCAAATTCAAGGTAAGTGTGAGCATTCCTACAAGTAGAACTGATAAATAGTTTCCACATCAGTGGTTATGTTCTATGAGAACCGAGGCTTTCTTGCTCAACGTGTAGGAATGATGACTTATACTGACTACAATGTTACCTCCCGACCAGATTTACCGGACTTAGCATGCACGACAAATTACAATTACGTGTGCACCCGTAATGGTAATTTGCTTTGCATGATCACCCCGGCTCCTCCTATCAGGCTAACATATCTTACAGTGGTCATCAATGATAGAAGTTCCGAGTGTATTTGTTTGATTCGAGAATCAAAGCGAGTACGTTGACTAATCAAAGTATTGGGTCGATCACAACTTTGTTGAAGACATGCGTACCTATAAGCAGATACTCATCCCAAGGGTTCCCAGGTAAGGTAAACAGGTCCATCGGTTGATTTGGATATATGCGAATACCTTGCCTAGACAGAACACCCCGAGATACAAGCATCTTACTCTTCCAGCATTGCATGTGTTCAAGTTGTAAGATACAGACTTTGACGAGACTTTGAAACCATTAATAACAATCGAGGTTTTGGAGTTTGAAGTCACTTGAATTAGGCACTCAAACCCTCCCGAGACTCACGGCACAGGGATATGTTAAGGCAAAAGTTTTCAGGTAATTAAAAGTTTGGGAAACCTTGTAAGTAACCCTTTTTCCGTGACTCACAGCAACTCGGAGTCACCATCCCTGTAGTCGTAAGCTCACAGGGATATGTTAAAGCAAAAGTTTTCAGGTTACTCGTAAGTAATCCTTCCGTGACTCACCGCAACTCGGAGTCACCCTCCCTGTAGACGAACACTTACAGGAAGACACCAAAGCAAACAGTTCTCAAGCAGATAAAAACCAGTAAGGCATGCAAACAAAACCAGCTAACAAAACTAAACGTGTCTATATGCGTGTAACTAAGGCAACGGCTATAGTCTAAATGCAATGCAAATGAGATGCAATGTCAATTTAGTTCGCTATAACCAATGGCTCTGATACCAATCTGTCACACCCTCAAATTTCCACAAACGGGGTATTACCGTTAGGCGTGTGACTTCCAGGATCTCAGCCACTAGTTACACCAAACGACACGTTAATTGTAAAACATAATTCATTTTGAAGTTTAATATTACCAAAGACCAAGTTTTTAAAGTAAACATAACAGAAGTTACGGAAGCATAGTAAATCTTAATTGTTTAAATGGCACAACACGCGCAAACCGAATAAATGAAAGTTACTGAAAAATATTAAATAAGCCACGTGAGATAATAAATACATGAGTGAATGCTCCTAATCGTGCGCGTCTTGTGAACCTGAAAGAAACATGCTAAAGTGTCAACACAAGGTTGGTGAGTTCACAGGTTTGATAAACAGAACATAAAGTAAACCGATACAGTAAACAAAGTAATATCAGTAGGTAGCTAATCTACTAAACCAGTTACTCAGTGTATGAAGTTCGAAACCGAAGCTGACAATCGAAACTGAACGCCTCGGCTGTGAATACCAGGTCACAGCAACAGAACTTAGGTCAATTAAACACCCGTCTGACGAACGTTGTGCTAGCGCGACTAGCCCGGGTGGGGTTTGTCAAACCCAGTAGATCTACTCAGAATTGCCTCGCTATACTACATACATTAACGGTTCGAGAGTGAGGACTTTAGTGGTATCACACTAGTAAACCGGTGATATTACAATAATACTGATCAACGAAAATGAAATTGTTTCCACGTTTCTACTTGCGTAGTAACGGACCGAACGAAATTGTTTCCACGTTTCTACTTGCGTAGTAACGGACTGAATGAAATTGTTTCCACGTTTCTACTTGCGTAGTAACGGACCGAAGGGCAAAGTATACGAACATAGTATCAAGCATATGCAGTATCACAACAATCCAATATAATGTAATGTTTATGAAAACAGCATGTTTCTCTCCCCCAAAAATAGTATAAAGTAAAAGTGGGGCTGTAAACTCACCTTAAATGCACAGCAACAGTAAACGAAAGCACAAAGATTAGAGTTCCCGGTTAACCTGAACGTCATTTAATATATATATATAATTAATATTAATATTAATTATTTACAATGAGTCGTACGGTTTCGCGTTCATGGTTCGGTTACGGTGTCGATATCGATATTCCTCGTACCCAAGCAACACAGTGAAACACAAACTCACACCCAATGAGAGGAACCCCGTGATCACGTATAAAAGTTCACTTAGATTACATGGCTTATTTATAATAAACCCATACTTGTAAATAACACGTAATCAATTCATATTAGAGTACTCTAGCTAACTATAAACCCCTTAGGTAATTTAGACACCTACGTATTCATACTCAAACATAAGATATTAAATGGTTTATATTATATTGTAAAAAAAAAACACACATGCACCCAATGACCTTTCTGCCCACCCACATCTAAACCCCAATTCAAAACCCACGTGCACCCAACTAAAATCCATCCCTTGACTTTGCTAAACCCCAAACAATAAGCACATATATATGCAGTAGCACTTGCACACACCTGCACAAGTATACATACATATTTATGTATCTATAATCATGAAATAAGCACACAACCTTGACAACAGGCTATTGGCCTTTGCTGCAATGCATGGACACATCATACATACATACATACTCATGCACATCACACTCACACATGCAAAAAAAAAAATACTCCAAACACACACATACGGAAACATATTCATATGCATGCTTATATATATACATAATGAAACTCACACAACAAACACACACCTCCAAATTATACATCCAACCCAAAACCAAACACCCACACACTGCCATCGCACACACCCACATGACATCACACGCACACACACATGTTAGCTTGCATATCGATGCCCACATACACGCATACCCTCTGCATACATGCATATACTTTAAAACATTATCATATCATGGTGGAAGATTACGTCACCTCCTGAATTCGCAGCAACACACACGTAAAAGTATACATACATACGGATCACATACATACATACATAAACAAGAGCATACATGCGCAGATCATACACACAGAAATATACATACATATATATAACAACATACATACATACACAAGAGCATACATACATGACATGTATATATATATATACATCTATACATGCGCCTATATGTTCATACAAAAGAATATACATGCATATACATGTATTCGCAGAATACATACGCACATATATACGCAGAAGCATACGCGCATAAAACATACATACATATGTACACTAACATACCATCCATACATCGACATACATACATAAACATATATATACACTGCTGCGCACACAGCATATACATGCGTATACACTCGCAGACACATACATATGCATACGAACACGCACCTAAACACATGAAACACGAGCCGACACATACAATACAATCATGAACATCTGTATCGCAGCCCACCCATAACCGAACCTAGTGTTATCAACAAAACCGTAACCGAAACTGGAAAAATACGAGAGAAGAACCGTACCGATCGTTTATAGGTGGGATAAGAACTTGAACGGAGAGTAATGTCGATCAACGAGTACACACGGTTGCGAAAGAGGATGTCGCTAGAGGCTGTCGTCGCAAGAATTTATGAAGCTAAGGTTTCGAGTACATGAAGAAGGGAAAGCCACACGGTTTCTCGGTTCGCACGCACGGGACTCGCCGGAGATGAGTTGGAAGTGGTTGTTGTTGTTCACGGCAGGGAGTTGTTCACGCAGGTTCTTGGAGAGCTTCTCTCTCCGGACGTTGCTGCAACTGAAGGCTATCGAAGTCGTGAGAGGTGAAAGGCTGCCGGAGTTGCACCCGGCGCTAATGTTGACGGCAGAAAACTATTAGAGTTATGGTGGAGATATTCGGTGAATGATGGGGAAGATGAAGTAGTCCATGGGGTAGCATATAATATGGAGAAGTGGAGAAGTGGGTAGCATATAATATGGAGAAGTGGAGAAGTGGGTATCGAAGGGGAGTTGGTTAAAGAATGATATAAAGGAGGAGTGGTTATAGTGGAGTTGTTGGAGGAGTTGAGAGATTATATAATTGTTTGTATTATTATTATTATTATTATTATTATTATTATTATTATATTATTATATTATTATTCTTACTAAATAATAAAATGGATTAATTCGCGATAGTATTAACCGAAAAGGAAAAAAAAAAATTCGGGTTGTCACATCAAGGCTTTGAATGTGTTTTGATGCAAAAAGATAAAGTGATTGCATATGCATCCAGACAACTTAGGGGTAGTGAAAAGAATTATACCACCCATGATTTAGAATTAGGAGTTGTAATATTTGCACTAAAGATTTGGAGACATTATTTATATGGAACTAAGTGTATAATATATACGGATCACAAAAGTTTGCAACACATCTTTGACCAGAGAATGTTAAATATGAGGCAAAGAAGATGGGTAGAGTTACTAAGTGATTATGACTGTGAAATTAAGTATCACCCCGGTAAGGCAAATGTAGTTGTTGATGCTTTAAGTAGAAAAGAAATAACAAAACCTTTACGGGTACGTGCTATGAAAATGGAACTACGTTCAGATTTGTTGAGTCAAATTCGGGAGGCCCAACAAAAAGATGTGCTGGAATTAAAAGGGCAATTAAAAGACATAAAAGAGGAAGATGATGGAATTCTACGATTTAAAGGAAGAATCTGGATACCCGACAACAATATGATTAGAACAACTATACTGCAAGAAGCTCATAAGTCAAGATACTCTGTGCATCCAGGAAACAATAAAATGTACAAAGACTTGAAAGTCAATACTGGTGGCCAGGTATGAAAAGATCAGTCGGAGAATTTGTGGAACAATGTGATGTCTACTCAAGAATAAAAGCTGAATATCAAAAACCTTCAGGATACCTGCAGCAACCAGAAATTCCAGAATGGAAATAGGATCAAATTACAATGGACTTCATAACTAAGTTACCCAGGACCAGAAATGGATACGACACAATTTGGGTTATAGTGGATAGATTAACTAAGTCAACTCATTTCTTACCTATCCAAGAAGATTATAAGATTGAGAGATTAACAAGAATCTACCTCAAAGAAATTATGTCCAGACATGGAATACCTCTATCCATAATATCAGATAGAGATAGTAGATTTACTTCTAGATTCTGGCAAACTTTACAAAAAGCTTTAGGAACCCAAGTAAACTTAAGTACAGCATATCATCCCCAGATTGATGGACAAAGTGAAAGAACAATACAAACCCTAGAAGATATGTTAAGGGCTTGTGCTATAGACTTTGGTGGAAATTGGGATAGTCACTTACCTTTAATAGAATTTTCATACAATAACTGTTACCATTCTAGTATTGGGTTAGCTCCATTTGAAGCTTTATATGGAAGAAAATGTAGGTCACCTCTATGTTAGAATGAAATAGGTGATAGACAACTCACATGTCCTGAACTAATCCAAGAAACCACAGATAAGATCATTGGGATTAAAAACAGGTTGAAAGCAGCCCGTGATCGACAGAAAAGCTATGCAGACAAACGAAGAAAGCCACAGGAATTTCAAATTGGAGACAGAGTTTATCTGAGAATATTACCCTCTAAAGGTATCTTTCGATTTGGAAAATCCAATAAGCTGAACCCTAGGTACATTGGTCCATTCAAAATCATTGATAGAATAGGTCCTGTAGCATATAAGTTGGAATTACCACAGGAATTAAGTGAAGTACTGTCACACCCGGCCTCTCACACCAACAAAATTGTCCGCTTCGCCCACGAGTAGCTCACGGATTTGCTTTTGGTTGCCCCGGTGAAAACTTCCCAGGGAGGTCACCCATCCCTGGATTACTCCCACCTGAGCACGCTTAACTGTGGAGTTCTCCTCTCATCCACAGCCAATACGTCCAAAACGCGTTGTTGATATTAGAGGCCAGACATTCCTTATGAACCAGGAATCTCTCCTGTCCACGGCCGATGTGGGATATGTGTAGGGTGTCACAAGCACCCCCTGTTTGGACTCATCGTCCTCGATGAGCCCGAGAAGTCACCATCCTTGGTGAGGTATGTCCCACACCCCGAATGGCACAGGAGTGGCTCTGATACCATTCTGTCACACCCGGCCTCTCACACCAACAAAATTGTCCGCTTCGCCCACGAGTAGCTCACGGATTTGCTTTTGGTTGCCCCGGTGAAAACTTCCCAGGGAGGTCACCCATCCCTGGATTACTCCCACCTGAGCACGCTTAACTGTGGAGTTCTCCTCTCATCCACAGCCAATACGTCCAAAACGCGTTGTTGATATTAGAGGCCAGACATTCCTTATGAACCAGGAATCTCTCCTGTCCACGGCCGATGTGGGATATGTGTAGGGTGTCACAAGTACACAACACATTTCATGTGTCCAACCTCAAGAAATGCCTAACCAATGAAACCCTAGAAGTACCAATTCAAGAAATCAAAGTAGATAAGAAACTTCAATTTGTGGAAGAACCAATAGCCATTGTAGACAAAGAAATAAAGAAGTTAAGAAGGAATAGAATTCCCATAGTGAAAATTAAGTGGAATGCAAAGAGAGGACCAGAATACACCTGGGAAAGAGAAGAGGAAATCAAGAAGAAGTACCCCCACCTATTCAGAGGTAATAATTATTTAAGTGTTCTAAATCACACTTCAAGGAATTTCGGGATGAAATTCTTTTAACGGGGGGAGAATGTGACAACCCTAAAAATTTTATTATAACATTACGATAACATCTTTTGCATGTCTAGTGTGTGTATATATATATATATATATATATATATATATATATATATATATATATATATATATATATATATTAACGTATGCATGTTTGCATGCATGCCTATTTAGGTACAAATTTACGTATGCATGTATATATATGCATAAGATTTATGTGTGCATGTGTGCATGTATGCATATATATGTAAATTTATGAATACATGTTTATATACATATTTTACTTGTAATATTTACTCATGCTTTAAACTTATGATTATCTATATATATATATAGGCATGAGTAATATGTATAAGTTAGGTATCACAACAACATAATAACCCAACCAAACAATACATCTTGATACCAAAACGAACTCAACCAAATCAAAACCTTCAAAACACTAAGATTAACATTGAACCCAAAAGCACCAAAACCACCACAAACACACCTTAAACTCTCGGTTCATTGGATCATTTAACACCTGATTGAGATAAGAATTGCAATGATAACATGGTGACTCTTAAACCTCCATTACTTGACACCTAGCTATACATAATCATTACAAAATAAATATGGCAACACTCTTGAAAACTCAAGGTCAACATGCATGCACCATCAATTCTCTTCTCATGACACCTAAGCTCACCTAATGACTAAGCACACCTAAGAGGGACACTCACCAAAACTAGGGGTAGGTATCATGATGGCAACCGACCCCATACACCCTTAAAAATCTTGGAACTTTAGACATCCACACACCACAACCAAAAACCAATTTCAAAGCTTGCATCCCTCGGTTTCTACTCCACCCGCGATCACCACCTTCAAACTCATATCTCTTGGTCTCTCAACCATTACAACCGTACTGCATCACCATCACCAATCGTAACCAACATCACCATCATCATCACCATCACACCTGTAACCATCACCATAACACCATCTTTTACACTACCATCGCACACCATCACCACTTTCTCTCACAACCATCACCTTTCACCACTCTCTCGACAACTCATGGTTCTACACCATCACCAACCACGATCACCACCACCTCCACAACCTTTTCCTCGGCTCTAAAGTAATCAAAAGGTATAGATCATTAGTTATTTTTGTTATATTTTATGTGTTATCAAAACACATATATATATATTGTTAGTTTTGGTATTTAAACACCAAAACCAATCTTGAAAGTATTTTTAGTCATTAATCACTAGTAATGGGTCACAAAAACTCACAAAAACTTGTGATAAAATGTATATTTTGAATTTACAAAGATTAAAACTAGTATTTATTTAAGAAAATCTAATAAATATTAAACAAATGCGATTGTGGGAATAAACATTGAAAACTCCTTATTTATATAGTGAAATATGGTTCTGGAAACTTTGACAAAAGTTTGATAAGTAAATAATTTATATAAATTATTTTAATAATGGAAAATAGAAGAAAATATCAAAAATATAAAAAAAATTTGGGAAAATTCTGATAAATTCACAAGACCATCCTTGTGAAGTATAAAAGTCTCTGGGATTATTTCAGAATTTATTTCCTTATTATAATTAAGATACGGATTTTTATGTATTTTGCAGTGAATAAATCAGAATAAATAGTTAACGTAAATAATAAATTCTGAGAAAATCATATATGTAATATTAAATCGGAAACTACAGAATATATAATTTTTATAATTTTTGGAGGAACATAAGTATATTTACTAAATATTAAGATTATTGTAAAAATTCCAGAAACTGTTGTGCTTTGAGTTAGACCTTGATATATTTACTTGATGTTTTATTTTATAAGAGATTATCTGTAAAGTTTTAAGAATTTATTTATTACAGAACCTATTTTTTATGAATTTTGGAAATATTGTGGGATTTATATAAAATAATTTGTTGGGAATTTGATGTTATAAAAATTATGGGAAGCTAAAAACTGTCCAGTTATATTCTATAAAATTGTGGTGATTTTTGGATATCAGTAGCTATTTTCGATGATTTTTGAGAATTTTGGAATAATTACAACTATTATGTGTAATTAAATAAATTGAGGATTTTTAGAGGCCCGAAGGTGTTTCTATAAAATTAACTATTAACCTTTTACCGTCAATGAAAACCAGAAAAATATTTAAAGTGTTATCTGACATTTGATATTATTTCTAGGTTATCTCGAGAACTAAGAAAGGTGAGTTCATAGCCCCATTTTCAATCATTTGGTATTTAATAAAGTTTAGGGGAAAAAGTATACTATTTGGGTTGATGTATTATTTTTAAAAATATTTTTGTTGTTACTGTCATTTGCGATACAACCATTAGTTCGAATGTGGAACCGTCCGATAATATTAGTAGCGCTACTTAGGAGAATATTTGCACCAACCGGATGAGGGTTGCTGATATTTTCCTACACCTAACCGAATGGGGGTTACGATGTAATATTATCTGATTTTGTGAATTATTTCGTGACAGTATGATTATGTTGTGAACAGGTTTGGTTGTAATTGATACATCACAAAATATTTGTCTGGTTATAAACCTATGTTCTCACCAATATTTTTGTTGACTGGTTTAAGTGTAGTTTTTCAGGAAATAATGAGTAATTCGTTTGACTTTAGCTTCGAAGTTCACAACGGATGGGGCGAAGTAATTGGGAGAGTCTGTGTCACGCTGACCGTTAACATAGTTGACGGAAGCGTGTATGTTGACGCTCATTTTCATAGATTCTAGACATGCTGTGATCTAGTTGTAAACAATTACATCTAATTTTGTAACCTACGTAAAAGATGTAATTCCACTATTATAAATAAAGCATGTCGTGTGTTATGTTTTATGTATATATGATTATTGTGTTTATTTCACTGTAAGCAATGTACTCTGATAAAAGCTAGTCACACCCCACCCCAACTAGCATTCGTTCACGCTTCCGCCGGGATGTGACAATAAGTCAAAAGTAGAATATACAAACCATTTGTTATAGTTGACAATGGACTTGTAACATCCGTCAGAAGATTAGGAAAATAAAGTATTGCTCCATCGTATGTTACGGGCATTTTATTTGGATTTACGTTTTCTTTATTGACACCATCAATTTCTCGAGCGTACACGTACTTATTCATAGCTTCTTTAAAGCGTCATTGCCTAAATACATCGTGTAAATTATTAAATTACTTCAAACCTGTTTGTATTTATAAAGAAAATTAAAAAATTACTATGTTACCTTGTTCATTAATGTTTAATCTCTTGCTTTGAATAATTTCTTTCCGGATGCGTCGGTTTTCTGTTCATGACATAAAAATGTTTAAGGAAACAATATATATAAATATAAATTAAAATATATGTAGTTTACCCTTTGTAATATCAAAAAGCGGCGTTCTGTTCGGCATACTTGAATAAGATGTGTTCCAACGTTGTTGTTTAGTTGAGTGACATGGAGTAGACATGACATTTTCACGTGATTGAGATTGTAAAGTTGAACATACGTTTATGTTGTAGTTAATGCTTGAAGTGCCTAAAAACATATAAATATAGTTTATGTATAATAACAAAAAAATAGCAGTATTAAGCGATAAAGTTCAAATTATACTTTATGTAAATTCAATAGTAAGTTGTTTTGTGATGTGTAATTAACCTTCGTTATATGAGATTTGATGGAACGATTTGCTTTTCCTCCCATCCAAATAAAGTTTCCTTTTATGTCTCATAAACTTTGCAATAGATTGTGTGAGTTTAGAATCTGTAACATATAAACCGCAAGTAAAAAATCAAACAAACGCAAAGGTAGACTACAAAACATTATATAGAATATTCATTATGATTTTTTTGAATAAAAAATACATCTCAATAATCATGCAAAAACATTATCTAGATAGTACATTAAAAGGATTGTTAATTATATTCCATAACACAAATAACCACTCAAATTAATAATTCAAACGTAGAAGAATGTTTTGATAGAGCACAGAAAATTAAAATAATTTAAACAACCATAGCCAAAAAAGATAAAACCAAGTGTCTAATAGTAATGAAGCTAAAAACACGACCAAAAATATAATCTGAAAATGTCATTTTTCAATTTTGGGAATTAGAAGTGTTGTCTTGCCATCACGTAGCTGTTTGGTATTTGATAAATCGCCGGAATCTTCATTGTGGTACGTTTCAACCAACTTTCGCTTTAAATCTATGTTTGATGAATGGCCTTACAGTTCTCATCAAATTGAAATTTTGAAATTCTATCATCATGAGTAGGCAATGGGGTCACATTATCATCAGTTATTTCAATGACATCCTAAAAAATTTATAAAGGAAATAGTAAGTCTTAAAGAAAACTAATAAACCATTTAAACTGTAAAGTTATAGGAAATTTAAATTTGTAAGAGAGTGGCCCCAATTAAAAATTAAAGGTTAGTTAATAAATCGTACAAAATAAATGTATACAAGTAAGATATAATAAACAATCTTTTAAATATGATTTAAAGTTCACATGGTAAACAATACCAAATGTGTTCATTTATAATAATATGAAATTAAAATATTATCAGATAAAACTCGATGTTACGATATTTAAATAAATGTAGATGATAACTTACCTTTAAAATAGAGGTTTCCTGTGACATCATCTCATTGCATGTGTTGGTTACAGAGTCTGATTTTTTTACCTGTGTTGTATTATGCAAGTTTAAATATTTATGTTTCTAATAGTACAGTTTTAATAAATGTAATCAATATAATAAAATCATATCTAAATATTACCTCCAACATATTGGCTTTCTTTTGAAGCTCAATAATCACACTAGGGTCTTCAGTTAATTTGGGTATTCAGTTAATTTGTTGATACCAAAAAAATAATGATTATGCTCAATATTAAATTTTGTAATATCAATCTTAAAAGCAAACTTTCTCTCCAATAACACCGAAAACTCATCGGGGTATAATACTTTATAATCACCCTGTTAAAAAAAATGAAATGTTACCATGAAATTAGTAAACTTTGTATAAAAAAATGAGCTGAAATTTTAAAAGAGTATACAAGAAAATGATTTAATTCTTACATTCAAAAATTTCTCAATCAAAAATGTTGAACCTTTTTTCGGAAGTTTGCATGCCTCACGATCAAACAACGTCAAGGAAACATTACCGGTGCAATCTTGAACTGTTAATGATATTCTAAGCCTATATAGAAAATATAAATGATGGTTAAATAATGTATGTTTTACATGTATTATATTAAAGTATATTAGGTATGAGTATATACCTTTGTGTAACTTCAATCAACTTTCCTTTGCAATTATTAGTCTCGCAGACATAGACAGCTTCTTTATCACCTTCATTTGAACTGATGTCTCATCTTCATCAGGTTTTTTGCAAACCTTCCTATTACATGTTTACGTGCCTCATAAAACCAAGGGATGTCAATGGGTATCAGCTTTACTGTGCCAACAATTACAACTTGTTTAACCTATAACAAACATATAAGAATAATAGTTTAGAAATTCAGAATAACATACTGGAAATATTTAAACCAAAAATAAAAATTATTATGACCTCATTTACACTTATCTCTACAATATTGTTAAACTCTATTTTAGCAACAAACTCATCATACAGAGATAAGAACAGTCCTAAAAGCATGGAGGTTTCAGTTGATGATGACGAAGCTGCTGAGTTCTGAAGCAAGCTGTTAAATTTTATAAACAATATTATTTAAGTGATCCAAAAGACGTAAATATGTAAAAAAGTTTAGATAATATGTAGATCTTTAATAATTAATACAAACCTGTTTCTAAAAGATATGATTTCATCAATATTAGAATCGATAAACAGCTTCGACACACTGAACGAATTGTTCACATATCCAAAATGACCATAATACTTTAAAGTACCAAACTGAAGAATGACAACAGTTACGGAACTGCCTTCTTTGTTTTCAAGATGTTGCAGGATATCAGAGGCGTATGAGTCCCATACTAAAAGATAAATCTTTCTCATCCTGTTACAAAGAAATTAAACATAAAAAATAAGTAACACAAGGTAATTAAATGTCATAAATTCGAGAATAGTCATATTTTTTATAAAAAATGCAAACTATAGATCTTGAGTTGTGATGTTAATTTTTTTGCTCTGCTTCCCCTTCTTGGTTATATAAATTTTAAGTTCTCCAACCTCAGCAACAAAACCGATGACATCTACATTTCATTGTATAAAAATTAGTGATGAAAAATTATCAAAACATATAAATTATATTTTTAATAAAATATATGATACAATGTTAAATATTTTTACCTAGTGGTTGTTCGTCTGGCAAGATCTTTTCGACAATCTGCTCAAATGATGTAAAAGAGAAACCGTATTCCGAGCGGAGAAGTCATGATAGATTTTTACTTCAGTGTCCGGCTGGATTCTAATTTTATTTCTATTTTCAATGTAACGGTACTTTGTTTCATTTAGAGCAATTCCAGGTTTGCGAATTAAATAACAACCTAAATTAATTTGATAAATTATTCAAATTGAGAAAGAAGTAAACATAAAATGTTAGTAAACATAAAATTATAAAAATGCAAGAAAAGTAATATAATAGTGAATGTAGTACATGAGCTTTGTAATAAAAACGAATAATATACATTTTTCATATTTGGATTAAAAAACATTCATAATTTGTAAAAAATATCTAACTTGATTCTGCCAACAGTTTTTCAAACTTAGGGAACCACTTCTTCAAAACGTTACCTTTCATTGTTGTACCCTTAAACGAAAGAAGAAAAAATATCTCTATATAAATATAGATTGCATGTAAAGGTATGTTTTTTAATATTCCATATGAACAAAGTATAAAAACTATAAGTTGATCTAACCTGCTCATCCACAATTATAAACTCAATAGAGTACCAATGTGATGGGTTGTTATACTTTAGCCTTTTCCAAAGCCGAATTATGCGAACGTTGATAGTGTAATCACGTCGTGCTATATCCAAATCCTTCAAGAAAGTAACCTCGGTTGCCGATACTGACCTGCATTTTAAGAATAATGTAAATGTATGATGCATGATAAGTGTGAAATAATAATAAAAGTTATTGAATATTAACATTACTGGGAAGTTTGAACAATGTTTGATGCCATAATAGTACTCTTACGGGAGATAAATCGAAGTGTGTTGTTGAAAAATGGTTAGCAATGTTATGGAAGTTGATGATGTAATATGAGTACATATATAAGTAAAATGTTAACTAATTTTGGGAAGTAATATACTTTAGGTAATAATTTAGTATAAAAATCTGACACGAATCCTCTACTAAAAATATCCAATGATTCAAATACACTTAGTTTATATATGTCATAAGATTTGTATTTTAAAGATTAGTTAAGCAAGTATAAATTAATTTAAGAATGATTTGCAGGTATATTTCATATTCTAAGAATGATTTCAGGAATATATTTATTTTAAAAAAATCTTATTCTAATCTTTTGTAAATATTTTCCTAATTTAATTTTAGTTATATTTGGTTATATAATGATGACTGGAATCAGTTATGTTTTAAAATTTATGAAAAATGTGTACACTTCTAAAAATAAAAGATACATAATTATGGTAAGATATTTAAATATCGATTTCGATTGTTAATGTTAATCTTAATCGAATATAATATTAATAATAACTTATCACTAATTAAGGAAAAAATATATAGCAAAAAAATGTATAAAAATAATAAGTTAGATGTTTAATTAAGAAGATTACCGTTTATATTTTTTATATGTATAGAAATTCTCAAATTTCAAGATGAATTTTTAAAAAAATGTACTTAAAGAAACTAATAATATATTATTTCACTTATGGTGATATGTATAAAGTTTAAAATGTTGTTTTGTAAGCAATTGAGACTATTCCTGCGAATTGAATCTCTATAATAATATCAGTTTTGAGAATGATAAGAATGAATTTATTAAATGAATCTGTATAATATTAAAATTCAAAGGATGACATTTTGTTATTTTTTGAAAAAATCGACATTTGGTATATATAATTGCATAATTTTATTAGTGATATATAATTCGATCATATTTAATAGTGAGTATGTTATAATCTTCTATGCTTAATATAGAATATATTTTAATTATATTGTTTACTGTAATATTATGATAATATTATTAGTATTAATGTGGCATGATAATATTATGCTACGGTTAATGATAGATGTGATCCGTTTCATTTAAGAACATATAAAACAGTAAAAGAGGGTTCATGAATCTAAATTATAGATTTATTCAAATGGTCCATCAAAGATACAACTTAAAACTTATGTCTCTATGTGTTTGTAACATGTGATGGCAACATAGACTTGTAAAGATTAATAAAAACCATCTCATGCACGCGTAATTATTAATAGTAACAACATGTAGTTGGTAGCCATCATCATATTATATAATATTTCACCAAAAAATGATCGTGTTATGCTTTAGTAGTTAAGAAGTCCAAAATTCCCTACGACATTTGCATAGTGTCTTTTAACCTAATTGCTTTTAGTAACAACCAACTTACCTTTCTTCGGGTCAAACTTGAAAAGACACATATCTCCCATTTGAAAATTGTTTCCTTTCAAAAAGTACACCCATCCTTGTAATCCAAAACGTCTGTTGCCATAATCATGTTCAACACTGTAACACCGGTTATTTTCCTTTAAAGCCAAAAAGAATAAAAAGAAAGAAAAGAAATAAAGTTCAAGTTGAGGGACCAATCTTGCCAAAAACGAGAAAAGGTTTGGAAGAGGGGGTAAAAGGAAATGGCAGCCTATTCCCCTCTCTCATTCACCCTACATTCTGCCAAGAGAGGGAGGGGGAGGAAAAAGGGGCAAAACTTTGGGTTTTTGAAGAATCAAGGTGCAAAAGTCGAAGTCAAGCGGGTTTATAGGAAGCTCTTCTCGAAGAGGCTATTAATGTGAGTTTAGGACCCCTCTTTTACATGTTTTCAACTGATTTAGGGCTGGAACACATAGTAAAACCTTTTTTTGAAGTGTGTGTGTTGAACCTGTGTGTGGGTTTGTGTGTGATTCGAATGGGTTTTGATTCCAAGCTTGTGTGTGCTTGAATGGTGTTGTGGTATGTGTTTCTAAGGTTTAGGATAGTTGAATCGAGCTTAGAACAGGTTTGGGAGGGCTTGGAGGCTGAAAATGGCAGATTGGGTTCGGGATGAACTGCATTTTGCACACAGCTAGGGCTATGCGACTGGAGGTCATGCGACCGAAAGGAATGCGACTGAGGTCCATACGCATACGAGTCGTGCGACTGAGGTCCATACGCATGTGAGTCGTGCGACTGAGGTCCATACGCATATGAGTCGTGCGACTGAGGTCCATACGCATGTGAGTCGTGCGACTGAGGTCCATACGCATGTGAATCGTGCGACTGAGGGTCATTCGCATGGGAGTCGTGCGACTGAGGTTCATCCACATTAGTGTCCATTCGCATAGGGTCCAATCGCCTGGTGTTCATTCGCTAAGTGTTCATGTAACGCCCCAAATTTCCAAAATGAACTTAAGTGGCGAAATAATATTAATAATGGTATTATTGAATTTTATTCTCGAAAAGATTAGTGAGTTTGTCAAGTTTAGGCTGGAAAACAAAATGTGGAAACTTGAGGGACCAAAAATCGACAATTTATGAAAACCATAAAATCAACCCTAAGCCCCCCTTCTAATCGGCCGTTGCCCTTCTTCTTCCCCTCCCCAACCGAGCGACTTCTTCCCCTCCCCAACCGAGCGATCCCTCTTTCCCTCTCCGGTGACGGCGGGTCTCCGACGAGCCTCTCCCCCCCTCTCGACCCCTTTCATCAAATCGAAAGCGATGGACGCTTCAACTTCACCTAAAACTCAACGAGGTGATGGGAATCGAAGGCGAAAGTGTGATTGAAGGTCAAATCGCAGGCAGCGGAGGTCGATGGTCACGGTTTTAGTGGTGGCAGCCGACCCCGAACGCGATTTTGGCTGTGTTGTTGTCGGTCGAGGTGATGGTGGTCGCGGCTGTGGTTATTGTGGTTGTGGACGACGGCTTTGGTCGAGTTGATGATGGTTGTTGTTGATTGTCGCTGCGGTATTGTGATAGTAGCTGATGGTGTGATGGCTATTGATGTAAGCGTCGGCGGTGGTTGGTTCTGCGTGCAGGGTGCTGCGGTTGTTGTGGTCATGGTAATCGGGTTAGTTGGTAATGGTCAGATGTAGTTGTGGATGTGTGGTCGCGATATGGAAGGCTGCTGGTGGTGGTAGTGTTCCAGATTGGTGGTGGTTGTAGCTTACAGCAGGTTGCTCGGTGGCTGCTGGTTGCGACAGGTATGGCAGCGAGCACAACTATGTTCTGTTTTGGGTTGTTGGTTGCGGTAATGGTCCTAGGAAGTCATGGTGGTATAATCTGGGTTTAAGAAGGGTTGTTATGGCAGTGTACGGTGGTGATTTGGTAACAATGGTGACGGGGGGCGATGGGTTATGATGGTTGTTTACAGCAGAGGTGGTTTAGGTTGGGCGCTACGGTGGTAACAAGAAGCAGGCGCAGTGATGTTTGTTGGTGGTCGATGTTGGTAGCGGTGTACGGTATATGGTTTTGGTTCTGATGGTTCTGATAGTAGTCTATGTGGCTGATTTGCTATGTGTCTGGGATTAGGATGCGATCCGTAAGATTGTTACTCAACAAAAGGCGATTTCTTCTAGTTCTCCATTAGCTTTAATTGATAATGATGGCTATTGTGATTAATATGGTAAAGATTATATGACTGGGATGCTATTCTCATGATAAATGATACTTAGATGGTGATTATGATAATAGTTGATTAATGGTAGTAATATTCGAATGTTAACCTGATGATTAGTCATAATGATGATGTTCAAGATCGGTTCATGTGGTTTCATGGTGATAGTCTAGGATGGTGTCATGGCAGTAGTTCCATGATTCTTGGTTGTGGTAAAATAACTCTAGGATGATGGTGATGACATTATGGTGATTTGATGATGATAGTGGGTATTATTATAGGATGATAGTTATGGTTTCTGGTTATGGTTGTGGTTTATTATGATTGCAAAGATGTTATGGTAAATTGTGAGGAAGAAGTCATTGGGAGTAACGGGGTGTTGGAGTGATGGTTTCTGACCTAACATTCGTCGAGCGAACTTATCACATTACCCGACGAAGATACCAGCGAAGTTATAAATGAAAGTTCATGTTTCTTTGTCAACCAAAGTTGAGAGCGATCTTATGAACGGAAGTTCAAATCTGTGACCAGCGAAACTATAGTTTCGCTGGGGAGGGCTTAGTGAAATTGGCTTTACAATGTGATGCTTCTTGGATTTTCTCTTAGGGTTTTCGGCTTCCGGCTATCTAGGTGAGTTCTAGATCCCCTTCTTTTATACATGCTTTACTATTTTGGTACGACATACATACCATATGATTTATAATTAAGATTATTTTAAATAATTCGTTATATGATTTGACAAAGTAATAACTGTGAATTACGTATATTTATTGCCTATAGATAGAATGATTTAAAGAAAAATGTGACAATTAAATAGATACGATTACGCGTTATGATGACTAGTACTTGGTATGTGTGTACTTAATAAGCTAAGTATTGTATATATTAAGTGAAAGATGATACTAATGAGAAGTGGAACTTAACAAATGTTACCCCCGGGCCCGTTTGATGATGAAAAGTCTTGCAAGCACTATGATAGACTTCACTTATGTGAGTCTGATGTATGATGATGGATCCGTATTCATGAGCGGGCTATGTGCCTAGCAGTGTGGATGAACTGTCGGGGGAAGCTACCATGAAGATGTGTACCGACGGGGATCGATCAACCGTCGGGGGTAGCGACCATGGATAACGTGTACCGACGGGGATTGACATTCGTTGTCAATCAACATGGAGATCTTGATTCGTGCAATATCGCCTATGATAAAGTGAAACGTAATGAAAGAATGAAAGGTAATGAACGTGCCTAATGTGATGCAAGTAATGTTTGTAGTATGATGCGTGCGTGTTCATTATATGAAGGATAAAAGATTATTTATTTATATAAAACTAGAACTCACTCAGCGAAGCTGACTTTGTATGTAAGTTAGATTGTTTGGCAGGTAAATCAAGTTTCAGGGCAAGATCTGATTAGGAGCTACTTGGAGGGTGAAGACTGGCATCCTGTGAAGATTCAACCAGCTTTTATGTTTTGTGTAGTAATAAATGAGTAAATTTGTTAAGACAATGATTTGTAAATAAAGAAATTCTAGCTCAAATCCGGGTTTGACTCTAAGTTGGTGCTTTAGTTTTATTTATATAATTAACATTTTCATATTTCCGCTGCTTTAATAAATAACACTTTATCAGTTTTGAACTAAAAATAAGGTTTTATGCAAAATGGACAATTTGTGAGGTTTCCGGATTCGGGGCCTTACAAGTTGGTATCAGAGCCAAAGTTTAAGAGATGTGGGGAAAACTAATTTATAAACCTAAACTTAAACAGAAAATGGGACCAAATAAAAGGATGCCAGTCCAAGAAGCTCCATGCCAAGAGGTAACGAAATATCTTGTAAATGCTATTTGATAGGTAGTGCCTTGTTACAGAAGTTAGAATCAATGATAGGGTATGATAACATTAGTTGTTATGCTTACTTGAATTTATGTGATCTATACGTGCATAGAATAGCGATAGTAGGTTCGAGTGTTAGCGTGGTTCAGGATAGGAGAGTTTAGGACATGAGAAGTTCTATAAGTAGTTAATCACAACTGGCCACTGTTATTAAAAACTTACGAAACTTGTCATGATCTGAACTTGCCTTGACAGACCATATTGACATTCTGAATCTTATAGGAAGTGGAAAGTTGACAGATGTGTACGAGGTGTGTGATTCCCCGATGAGACCATTAGAGACTTGACAGCGATACCAGCAAAAACATATAATAAAGTTCTAGACTTCGTAACCAGGAATTCAAAAGTGTTGTACCCATGGGCTAACTCACAAGTGAGGAGAGTTAACGGTTTAAGTTACAAGATCTCCAGGGGAATAGGTTTCTTCAGACGAGTATTTCTTTGCATGGTGTTTCAGCAAGGAATTATTGGTAGAGATGAAAACTTACAATACTCGTCATGATCTGGACCATTGCCTTGAACGATAACGTTAGTAGTCCGAATCTTGTAGGTAGCTTAAATGATTGATGAGAGGTTTTAAGAAGGTAAAGTGATAATGTAGGAACTACCTTTAGTAAAGCTATTTGGATAGAAGTGTCTGTAAATGACTGTAAATGGTAATGGAAAGTTAGGGCCTTCTTCTGGATTGCATGTTACTACCCTAATTGGACGTAATATGGTCTTGGATATGAATCGACTAGCTGCATACGGGACTGATACTGCACAACATGGAAATATGACCCGTTGGTTCGTACATGATAGAAGTATGGTCATGACTTATGATAATTAGGATTTGTATGATTTCAGGGATGATCCTAATAATGAGATAGAAAAGTTTATGAAACAAGGTTGAGGAGCATATCCTATGTAAATAAAAGATGCTAAGGGCGAAGTCTTAAAGTTGACAGACGTAGCTATAGAGCGTGTCTTCCTAATGTGACCCCGGAGGACCTTCTCGGAGTTAGAAGAAAGAGTTTGAGATCGACTTGTCTTTTGGGACTCAGCTTGTAGTCATGTCACCGTACCGATGGTTTTGTCAGGAGTTAAAGAGTTAATGATATAGCTTTAAGACATCCTTGATAAAGGGTCAGATTGATTAGTTCATCTAGATAATACTTCGGTGTTATCACAAAAGAAGATCGAAGAATGTAGACGTGTGAGGACCGCAGATGGCTGAATAAGCTGATGATGAACGGTAAGCAACTATGACCTTGAGTTGACAAACCATTCCACCATTTGTGAGAGGCAAGTTGGTTTTCACGGATCGACAGTAGGTTGGATCATCAACAGCTACAGGTTGAAGAGCATGACACCCTAAAGATAACATTTCAGTCACGGTTTAGATGCTATGAGTTTCCTTGCGGTATTTATGGACTAAATGAATAGGGTTACTGATCGATGTTCAATGGGTTAGTGATAGTGATTATAGAGGACATACTCATCAACTCCAAGAGTAAGGGAGGCCATTCATGTCACATCCGCGAGGTGTCAAGGACAAGATGGAAGATAATTTATGAGCAACATTCCTAGAGTGAATGTTCTAGTCATGTGAAGTATAATTCTTGAAATCATGATAGAATTGATAAAATTGAAGCAGTAATGTAAAAGTTCCCAAGGATGATGTTAGAAATCTGTAGCTTACGGAAGTGACGGATTACTACATACAGTTTGTTCAGTACTTCTTGAAGATAATCTTGCCCTTGGTGAGGTTCACAAGAAATGACACCAAGTCTGAGTGAGAAGTTAGTTAATAAATGTGAACATGAACTAAATAAGGAGGGTTAACATGAGCCTTGGTGATAATGTTATCAGTAAGTGTCGAAAACCTAGAACCATGTGTTCCATACAAAGATCTGACTGAATATATATATATATATATATATATATATATATATATATATATATATAAATTCAATACAACATGACAGAACAATGGTTATGTTGTTCACAAGGTTAAATACAAAATGATAATGTACTTACTCATGAATTATGGTTCGTAGTCATAATGTTTGCATTAATGAAATTGATCCATAAGAGGAGTGCTTTAGGACGTTTGAAGGTTGCAAAGGCTATGTGTAGACGGCTAAAGAAGATCATACCTTATATGGTGTGTGTGGAACATGTTTAGAAGCAACATGAGAATCTGTGGTGATTGAGAAAGTATTATCCCACGTTGTGTAAGGACCAACAGGTTTCGAGGACGAAACCTAAATAAGGGGGATAGACTTGTAACGCCTCAAATTTCCAAAATGAACTTAAGTGGCGAAATAATATTAATAATGGTATTATTGAATTTTATTCTCGAAAAGATTAGTGAGTTTGTCAAGTTTAGGCTGGAAAACAAAATGTGGAAACTTGAGGGACCAAAAATCGACAATTTATGAAAACCATAAAATCAACCCTAAGCCCCCCCTTCTAATCGGCCGCTGCCCTTCTTCTTCCCCTCCCCAACCGAGCGACTTCTTCCCCTCCCCAACCGAGCGATCCCCTCTTTCCCTCTCCGGCGACGGCGGGTCTCCGGCGAGCCTCTCCCCCCTCTCGACCCCTTTCATCAAATCAGAAGCGATGGACGCTTCAATTTCACCTAAAACTCAACGAGGTGATGGGAATCGAAGGCGAAAGTGTGATTGAAGGTCGAATCGCAGGCAGCGGAGGTCAATGGTCGCGGTTTTAGTGGTGGCAGCCGACCCCGAACGTGATTTTGGCTGTGTTGTTGTCGGTCGAGGTGATGGTGGTCGCGGCTGTGGTTATTGCGGTTGTGGACGACGGCTTTGGTCGAGTTGATGATGGTGTTGTTGATTGTGGCTGCGGTATTGTGATAGTAGCTGATGGTGTTGACGATGGCTGTTGATGTAGGCGTCGGCGGTGGTTGGTTCTGCGTGCAGGGTGCTGCGGTTGTTGTTAGTCATGGTAATCGGGTTGGTTGGTAATGGTCAGATGCAGCTGTGGATGTGTGGTCGCGATGTGGAAGGTTGCTGGTGGTGGTATCATTCCAGATTGGTGGTGGTTGTAGCTTACAGCAGGTTGCTCGGTGGCTGCTGGTTGCGACAGGTATGGCAGCGAGCACAGCTATGTTCTGTTTTGGGTTGTTGGTTGCGGTAATGGTCCTAGGCAGTCATGGTGGTATAATCTGGGTTTAAGAAGGGTTGTTATGGCAGCGTACGGTGGTGATTTGGTAACAATGGTGACGGGGGGCGATGGGTTATGATGGTTGTTTACAGCAGAGGTGGTTTAGGTTGGGGGCTACGATGGTAACAAGAAGCAGGCGCAGTGATTGTTTGTTGGTGGTCGATGTTGGTAGCGGTGTTCGGTATATGGTTTTGGTTCTGATGGTTTGATAGTAGTCTATGTGGCTGATTTGCTATGGGTCTGGGATTAGGATGCGATCCGTAAGATTGTTACTCAACAAAAGGCGATTTCTTCTAGTTCTCCATTAGCTTTAATTGATAATGATGGCTATTGTGATTAATATGGTAAAGATTATATGACTGGGATGCTATTCTCATGATAAATGATACTTAGATGGTGATTATGATAATAGTTGATTAATGGTAGTAATATTCGAATGTTAACCTGATGATTAGTCAAAATGATGATGTTCAAGATCGGTTCATGTGGTTTCATGGTGATAGTCTAGGATGGTGTCATGGCAGTAGTTCCATGATTCTTGGTTGTGGTATGATAACTCTAGGATGATGGTGATGACATTATGGTGATTTGATGATGATAGTAGGTATATTATAGGATGATAGTTACGGTTTCTGGTTATGGTTGTGGTTTTATTATGATTGCAAAGATGTTATGGTAAATTCTGAGGAAGAAGTCATTAGGAGTAACGGGGTATTGGAGTGATGGTTTCTGACCTAACATTCGTCGAGCGAACTTATCACATTACCCAAAGAAGATACCAGCGAAGTTATAAATGAAAGTTCATGTTTCTTTGTCAACCAAAGTTGAGAGAGATCTTATGAACGGAAGTTCAAATCTGTGACCAGTGAAACTATAGTTTCGCTGGGGAGGGCTTGGCGAAATTGGCTTTACAATGTGATGCTTCTTGGATTTTCTCTTAGGGTTTTCGGCTTCCGGCTATCTAGGTGAGTTCTAGATCCCCTTCTTTTATACATGCTTTACTATTTTGGGGACGACATACATACCATATGATTTATAATTAAGATTATTTTAAATAATTCGTTATATGATTTGACAAAGTAATAACTGTGAATTACGTATATTTATTGCCTATAGATAAAATGATTTAAAGAAAAATGTGACAATTAAATAGATACGGTTACGCGTTATGATGACTAGTACTTGGTATGTGTGTACTTAATAAGCTAAGTATTGTATATATTAAGTGAAAGATGATACTAATGAGAAGTGGAACTTAACAAATGTTACCCCCGGGCCCGTTTGATGATGAAAAGTCTTGCAAGCACTATGATAGACTTCACTTATGTGAGTCTGATGTATGATGATGGATCCGTATTCATGAGCAGGCTATGTGCCTAGCAGTGTGGATTAACTGTCGGGGGAAGCTACCATGAAGATGTGTACCGACGGGGATCGATCAACCGTTGGGGGTAGCGACCATGGATAACGTGTACCGACGGGGATTGACATTCGTTGTCAATCAACATGGAGATCTTGCTTTGTACAATCTCGCCTATGATAAAGTGAAACGTAATGAAAGAATGAAAGGTAATGAACGTGCCTAATGTGATGCAAGTAATGTTTGTAGTATGATGCGTGCGTGTTCATTATATGAAGGATAAAAGATTATTTATTTATATAAAACTAGAACTCACTCAGCGAAGCTGACTTTTGTATGTATGTTAGATTGTTTGGCAGGTAAATCAAGTTTCAGGGCAAGACCTGATTAGGAGCTACTTGGAGGGTGAAGACTGGCATCCTGTGAAGATTCAACCAGCTTTTATGTTTTGTGTAGTAATAAATGAGTAAATTTGTTAAGACAATGATTTGTAAATAAAGAAATTCTAGCTCAAATCCGGGTTTGACTCTAAGTTGGTGCTTTAGTTTTATTTATATAATTAACATTTTCATATTTCCGCTGCTTTAATAAATAACACTTTATCAGTTTTGAACTAAAAATTAGGTTTTATGCAAAATGGACAATTTGTGAGGTTTCCGGATTCGGGGCCTTACAAGTTGGTATCAGAGCCAAAGTTTAAGAGATTTGGGGAAAACTAATTTATAAACCTAAACTTAAATAGAAAATGGGACCAAATAAAAGGATGCCAGTCCAAGAAGCTCCATGCCAAGAGGTAACGAAATATCTTGTAAATGCTATTATGATAGGTAGTGCCTTGTTACAGAAGTTAGAATCAAGGATAGGGTATGATAACATTAATTGTTGTGCTTACTTGAATTTATGTGATCTATACGTGCATAGAATAGCGATAGCAGGTTCGAGTGTTAGCGCGGTTCAGGATAGGAGAGTTTAGGACATGAGAAGTTCTATAAGTAGTTAATCACAACTGGCCACTGTTATTAAAAACTTACGAAACTTGTCATGATCTGAACTTGCCTTGACAGACCATATTGACATTCTGAATCTTATAGGAAGTGGAAAGTTGACAGATGTGTACGAGGTGTGTGATTCCCCGATGAGACCATTAGAGACTTGACAGTGATACCAGCAAAAACATATAATAAAGTTCTAGACTTCGTAACCAGGAATTCAAAAGTGTTGTACCCATGGGCTAACTCACAAGTGAGGAGAGTTAACGGTTTAAGTTACAAGATCTCCAGGGGAATAGGTTTCTTCAGACGAGTATTTCTTTGCATGGTGTTTCAGCAAGGAATTATTGATAGAGATGAAAACTTACAATACTTGTCATGATCTGGACCATTGCCTTGAACGATAACGTTAGTAGTCCGAATCTTGTAGGTAGCTTAAATGATTGATGAGATGTTTTAAGAAGGTAAAGTGATAATGTAGGAACTACCTTTAGTAAAGCTATTTGGATAGAAGTGTTTGTAAATGACTGTAAATAGTAATGGAAAGTTAGGGCCTTCTTCTGGATTGCATGTTACTACCATAATTGGACGTAATATGGTCTTGGATATGAGTCGACTAGCTGCATACGGGACTGATACTGCACAACATGGAAATATGACCCGTTGGTTCGTACATGATAGAAGTATGGTCATGACTTATGATAATTAGGATTTGCATGATTTCAGGGATGATCCTAATAATGAGATAGAAAAGTTTATGAAACAAGGTTGAGGAGCATATCCTATGTAAATAAAAGATGCTAGATTGTTTGGCAGGTAAATCAAGTTTCAGGGCAAGACCTGATTAGGAGCTACTTGGAGGGTGAAGACTGGCATCCTGTGAAGATTCAACCAGCTTTTATGTTTTCTGTAGTAATAAATGAGTAAATTTGTTAAGACAATGATTTGTAAATAAAGAAATTCTAGCTCAAATCCGGGTTTGACTTTAAGTTGGTGCTTTAGTTTTATTTATATAATTAACATTTTCATATTTCCGCTGCCTTAATAAATAACACTTTATCAATTTGAACTAAAAATAAGGTTTTATGCAAAATGGCCAATTTGTGAGGTTTCCGGATTCGGGGCCTTACAGTTCAGTCGCCTGGGAGGCCATGCGACTGAAGGGTGTCCATTCGCCCAAATAGGGCTCGGGTGCCCAAGAGAACATAGTTTAACCTTCTGACTTCCGGGCAGATGTGTAGAGGTAAGCTTTGACCTTGGAGGTTCCCGGGGGTTTCTATAAGTTGGCTTTCGAGGTCATAGATAATATGTTGGGTATGTATGATGTATGATTGATGCCTATGCATGATGATGACGTGTGATTGATGATGATTATGTATGATTGTATGATATGCTCCTTTTTATGTATGATGACGTGATTTTACGTGGTGTGATTATGATAATGAATGTAAAGTATTATCTTAATGAAGCGAAAGACGTAAGATAATAAAAGTGGAACATAATGAACGAACGAATGTAAGTCTTGTAAAGCAAATGAAAGGAGGTTTACAACTCTTTTTGAGTTGATAGCTCAACTGTGTGTTATAACGTGCGATTTTAACCCATGAGGTTTCACACACAGGGGGACCAGTCTAGGTGACTGAACCCATAGTACGAATGAGATCCTTGTCATTCGACCTCGGGCTTTGTGGCAATTATAAATGAGGCTTCGTGCCCGGAATGGTGGTTTCGGACCACGGGCTTCGTGCCAACAGACTTTGTGCCTAGAATGGTGGCTTCGGGCCACGGGCTTCATGCCAATTACTAAAGGAGCTTTGTGCTCGGAATGGCAGTTTCGGACAGCGATGGGGGAAAAGCCTGACAGGATCTAGAATTAGTACGAACGAGCGAGATGATAAAGTATGAAACGAATGATGAGACAAAGCATGAAATGAACGTTAACAAAATACAATAATAAAGTACAAAACGGGATCCTTGTCATTCGACCTCAGAAATGTGGCTGCGTGCTATGAGGAGGGTAAAGCTTGACAGGATCTAGATAGAAGTGAAAAATAATAAATGATGTACGAAAAGTGCGATAAGTACGAAATGTGCGAAATGTACGAAACGAACGATGATAAAGATAATAACAATTACCTTGGTGTGCATATGATGTGTGATCGCGTGCGATAGTAAAGAAAATGTTTTAACGAATGAAAGGTAATATAATATTTTATAAAACTAGAACTCACTCAGCAATGCTGATTTTTATGTGTTTCCAGTTGGCAGGTAATGTTGGTGAGGATGGCATGGGGCGGCTACTCGGCTCATTTTTGGATGGCATTCTTTTGTATAACGTTTTTGCATTGTAATATGATCAAATGATATTTTGTAATAAACGATGTATTATTTTGTAAAAGTGTTTATTTAAAGGAAATGAAATTTTTGTTTAAAGTGTTTCCGCTGCATGATTTTAGTAAGGTTATTATAATTATATGTTTTGAGTGCGATAATTGACCAGCTGTAAGCGTCCCGGGAACGGGGCCTTACAAACATGAACCTTGCACTTCCATTCAGCTCCTCTAGAATTAGCAATGGTCATCGTCATGCCCTTTCTAAGTTTATTTTTCTACTAAATTCCACTGGAAAGCGCTATAGTTAAAACAAAATAAAAATTAGTACAAATTTATATATTAAATAAAGAAGCAGGTATGGGTCTTTTAGTTAGACATCATATGAACATGTAGTTTGGAGTAATTAATATATAGAATTACCAAACGTGTTGAAACAGGTATACTGAAAGAGTGCATTTGTAGTTTCTGGGGAACATCAAGATTAATGTCTTTAGGAAGATTCTCGACTTGACCACGCAGCTGAGTAGCATTTTCATTAAAATCTTGAACAACAGTTTTATGAACAATGTCCTCGAAACCTGATTCAAGAACACCATCCTGGATAACCTCCTGAAAGATTAAATAAGCCACTCATATAATTAATAATAGAAAAATTATGTATAATAAACACTTACACGTGACTTTGAGCTCCAATTAACATATGTAATTTCCGCTTCACCAGCAATAGAGGTGTGCTCCGGATATGTGACCTAATGCGTATGCAAAAATAGTGTATTAAAAGTTGTCAAAATCAAGATACGTATACATTTCTTAAAATATGTAAAGAAAACCTTTGTTTCAGTATGAAAGGTATTTTGATTATGTAGATTCATTTGTTGACGAAGATTATCGATCCGACTATGCAACTGAGTAGTAGTTTGATTGTGGTCTTCAGTCAGGCATTTAGAAACAATGAAATTCAAATATGATTCCAAATCAGCATCCACATTAGGATCCTGAAATTTGAAATAATGTTGTCATTTTATTATAAATACAATAAGTATTTATAAATTATTTTTATCCATAAACACTTACATGTGATGTAAAGTTACTATGAAGATATGTAATTTGAGTTTGACCTGGAATAGAGGTGTGTTCCGGACATGTGACCTAATGTGAAAGATAGAAAGTAATTGTTAAATATTAAAAAAAATAAATATACCAATAAATACCATAAAATATGTAAAAAAACATTCGGTTCAATATGAGAGGTATTTTCATACTCAACGGGAGAGAATAATTCTAGACCATCTGAACCGAAAACACGTAGATGGAAAGTATGATTGCCAATGTACTTAAAAAACAACATATAACCAAATGGTAAATGTACATCAGTGTATAGTTTATCTCATCCATCTACATTAAAGAAACTACGATCTACAGCCCTCAACATACATATCCAAGTATGATTTGTAAATATTCGTATGCTTATTGGTAAGATATTAACATCTTACCAAAGTGGCGATTCACATACTGCATAGGTAATAGCCGCAAGAAACGTAAATTAGTTACACATGTATTTATATGTAAATATGTAAATTAGTTATACATGTAAATTAGTTATACATGTATTTATATGTAAATATGTAAAGAAGGTTATTAAACAAAGACATTTAATAAACATACCAAGGAAGTATATTCCATATCAGGTATCACGTATGGAAAAGAGTCATAGATGTATCTAGATTCTTGAGATCGCCAAAAAGACATCTTCAAAGTAAAATCTTCTAGTATGTCAAATATGAAAATAGCGTTTTATTCAAATTGTCTTTCCTTGCAGATCGTATCCCATCCTTCACAAATATAATAAATTTTCCCAAGTCTTCGGATTTTTATTTTCCATTTGACATGATCATCCGTTGTTATCATAGTTTGCCCATAAGGAAAGCATTGCTCAAAACGAAGTTCCTCGTAGTAATTAGGTAGATACTAATAAAATTATAATTATGTGATAATAAAATACATAAAAGTAGTATTCAACCAATACAAACAACAAATGATTGATAAAAATATTAAACACAAAAAAAGTTCCATATAGACTTTACTACTGTCAAACGATAGGATTTTAATGGTAGGTAGCCTAATTGCCATATTAACCCAAGTCATCATTTTTTGTGGTCATAAGCAGTAAACAAAATATATCACAAAAAACAAACAGTGAGGTTTGATAAAAAAAACCTTATATGAAAACTAATGTTCTTAGAAATTGCAAGATCAAGAACAACATCCATTAACATCATAAAACAATATTCATATTAGAAATATTATCCATAAAAAATATTATTTACAAATCTTATACTTCGAATAAGGACAGTGTTCAAATTGAATTACTCAGAAAACACCATCCATTATTCAAGAACACCATCCATTAAGAAGAGAAACCCAAACTAACATACAATTAAACTGTAATCCAACCCCACTAAACTGACCAATGTGTTCATCTAAAAACATCGGTAATTAAATAAGTTAAAATGAGCATGAATAACCTGATTAGTATGTTTAACCCAACATTAACAACCCAAACAGATAGAAAGTAGATCTATGGTATTGCATCAAATCTCACTAAGAATCATTCACATACAATGCATCAGATAGAAATCAAATCGGACATGATAGTAAACAACCACATACAATGAATCATACATACTAAAGACAACATGAAACAAAAGAACAGTAGGTTTGACACATACCAGTAGGTTTGAACCTTTGTAAAACAGTTCAATCTTCATAAAAAAACATGAGAGCTCCTGGAACATAATGTGCAGATCAGTATATCAAAATCAAGTTATGTACAAAACAACATCTACAAATCGTAGGTAGTAGAAACGGATGTAATCGGCCAAAAAGATACCAAAATCAAACATTTTAGAGTGTTGTATAAATAATTGATTAATTGAACATAATGTGAAGATCAGTATATCAAAATCAAGTGAAAAACCATGAGAGTACGTATATTGTTTGAAATCGAACAAAAATACACACGGGTCGAAAATTCCATTAACAAAATCAGAGGTAATCGGACTGATGAAATCGTACTACTGTTTTCATAGTGTAATGGGAAGTGGCGGAAATCATATTAATCGGCCAAGATACAAATCGTAGGTAGTAGAAACGTAGGTAATCGGCCAAGATACAAATCGAAGTAATCAAAATCATAAATACTTACCTGACCACCATGATTAACTAGTAATGGGAAGTGGCTGAAATCGTAGGTAGAGAAGAAATCAGAATGTTAGTGCAGAGTGGAGGGAATGAGAGAGGAGGGAATGAGAGAGGAGCGGCTGAGAATGGGGAAGATGAAATTAGGGTTAGAAGAATGGTTTTAGGCCTTTTTGAATAAACCCGGAAAGGAAAATGGGTCGGGTTTTAAACCCGTGTGTATTTTATTGAAAATATGATGAGGTTGTGCCACATGGATGTTATGTATAAAAGAAATTGCCAAGTGGCAATGTAGCTACTAAAATGTTGCCAAGTGGCTAAAAAGGTTTCTTTTATTATATATGAAGATGTATATATATATATGAAATGAATTTGAGACAAAGTTAACGCAAAAGGATAAACTTTAAAATTCGGATGTCGATCACACCTTTGAAAAAGCGTCCAAAGCCAATTTAACTTCGGAAGATATTCCTAAGCTTTTTGAAAATTTTGCTTCGGAAGAAAAATATTTAGAGTATTTTCACTTCTGATACATATTTGGTTTCGGAAGAGATTAAAACTAGGAAGTTTTGTTCACAAAGAAAGAAATCTTCCTAGACTTGATTGCTTTCAAAAGAAAATTGTTCTTCAAAAACATATAAGTACTTACAAGCATGTTTATGCTTCGGAAGATATATCAAAATTTCTTTCGAAGGTAAATTTCTTATAAGTAGTTATCTAATTTGGAAGACTTAATGTTCTTCCAAAGACAACTTGATATCTTACGAGAGAAAATATGTCTAAAATTTCCAAAATTCTAAGAAATATGATTTGAACAATTTTATTCCAGAGTAAACTGGGCTTATGTATGTGATAATATAGACAACTTAGGACATACATGTTTTAAAAATAGACTTGAGTTAAGTTTAAGAAAATTTACTCAAAGTTAATCATCCCAATAGCTGATATAAGATATTTAAATCTCTGTTTATCAAAAGCCTCTGTGAACAGATTAGCATATTGTTCATTTGTGTTAACTTTGACTATTTTTATCAATCCCTTTTTAAAATTATCTCTAATTAAATGATACCTGATGTTGATGTGTTTTGTCCTTAAGTGCCGCATAGGATTCTCTGTGATAGAGATAGCACTGTTGTCTATGTGGATTGGAGTCTCCTTGAAGTTGAATCCATAGTACAACATCTGATTCTGAATCCAAAGCACTTGAGCACAGCAGCTAGCAGCAGCAATGTATTTAGCTTCGGAAGATCTTGCATTCACTATAGCGTGCTTCAGTGCCTCGGAAGCATTTCTTTCTTCCGAGACCAAATTTTCTTCCGAGACAAGTTTTCACTTGTCTTCTTTTCCACTTTGGAGCTTCCGAAAGAAAAAAAATTTTTCTTTCAAAGCTATCTTCTTTTTCTTCTTCTCAGAAGTCTTTTTCTTGATCATGTGGATAGTACTTTTAGGACTGTATATAAAATCATTGGTAAAATGAGAAGTACTACCACATATGATATAATCAAGTGGCTTCCTTCTGAGAGTCTTTTGATTAGTAGAAGGCTGAACTTGATCACTTTCTATCACCATCTTCATCTTCTCAGATGATGTAGAAAGCTTTTTAGGGTGAGGATTTATCTTTGAGCTGGATGGTTCAGACTATATAGTAGTTGTACACAGCCGACCAAACTTTTTTCTTCATAGGGATGAGTTGGACATAAACTTGAACTCCTGCTACTAGAGTCCATAGTCATATCTCCAACATTCACCACTTCATATCCTGTAAAGATAAAGACTTGTTTCTGCTTAGAGTTGAAAGTGGCCATGATCTCTTGAGCCTTCTTTGATATTCTCTTGGCTGCTCTGACTAAGTTCTTTCTCTTAGACTTTAACATCCTTAGTTCTTTCCTCTCTACAGGAGAGGAGAAAGTGACCCTTCTTAGGATGATCTTCTTCACTCATCTCAGATTCATCCTTCACTATCTCATCTTCATCCTCTTCTTGAATGGGGTCTATGAATTAAAAATCATCTTAACAAGTTTCACACATTAGAGATCTTATAAATAGTAGTTTGTGAAGGAGTTATCTCAGTAGATCCCAGTCCCTGCTTGTTTAGATAACACACTTTTTTGCGTGCAAGGATGAGGATATTATGTTCTTGAAGGTCTCTTTTTCAAGAAAACATTTTATGTCCTAGCTTTGCTGATGAGAAGCTTATCCTGGCATTTAATTACCAATGCTCCATTGATCATTCCTGATGACTTTAATACTTGGTGCAAAGAATGGAAGGATTCATCAAGTCTCAAGACAGCAAGATGTCAGGATCGGTTATCTTAGGACCTCATGTTCCATGCACCACTTCAGCTGTTGTTGTTGGTGGTATGATTTCAAAGGAAGTGGATGACTACTCAAAGTAAGACTAGAAGAAAATTGATTAGAAAGCCATGACTGTTCTCCAAACTGTTTTTCCTAACTCTATCAAAAGAGGCTTCAAGAAGTGCAAGACTGTAAAGCAACTCTGCGATACATTGAAGCTTATGTATGAGGGGTATAATGAAGCAAAAGAAAACAAGAAATACTTCTTGAAGTAAGAGTTTGAGAATTTCTCCTACAAAACATGTGAAACCATGACTCAATAATACTTCAGGTATGTTAAGATTGTGGATACTCTAATGGATGTTAGAGTAAATCTTGAGAACAAGAACATTCTAAGGAAGTTCATGTCCTCTCTTCCCAAATAATGGACACACTATTGTATGGTCATTAAAAAAAGTGAAACCTCAAGACCCTTACTCTTACTGAGTTGTATGGTATCATTAGTGTAACACCCGAAATTTCTAGTTAGACAAAGAAAAGAAAAATAATAAGAAAAGAAAAAGAAAGTATCTTGAAAGAAAATGAGAAGGAATAAAAGTGGAGGGGGCTTTATGTAAAAGTATAAAGAGTCAAATATCTTTTACATATAGGGATGGCCGCCCATGTCACCTTTTACAACTTCTTTCTGTCGACCAAAAGAAAAGAAAGAAGAGTAGAAGAGAAGGGATTTCAGATTCTAGAGAGAGAAAGCAGCTGAAATCAAAATTGGTAAGCATTTTATGAGTTTTTGGTTCGGTTTTATAGTTTTTTGGCCAAGTAACCGAATTATACGTGTTCTTATATGTATATGTGCTCGGTTGGATGTCTTAACATGTCTAGGTGTTAAGAAAACCTTTGAAAGTTCGAGTTCAAAGAGTTTGAGACTTTAAAGTAGCTAAGGTGAGTTTCTAGATCCTCCAATTTACATGTTTTAACTGATTTTGGGGCTGGAAATGCATGTATGTACGTTTTTATAAAGTTGGGTTTCACACCCGTAAGTATATTTTGAATGTGTATGTGGGTGGGTGTGATTCGGGCGCATTTGATGTTATGTTTGTGATATATGTGTATGTTTTGATGCCCAGAATGTTAGAAGTAAGCCTAGAATATGCTACATTAGGGTTTGGAACTGATTATGAATATTATTAGTTTTGGAACACGCAAACACGCGTCCAATCCAATTTATGTAAAGTAAATGAAATTATATCTTGAAAATAGTTTGGGATGAATGCGGAATGACATGCAGTGGATGCTGTGCTCCTAAACGTGCCATTTCAATGTCCTGAGAGAAAACATGCAAAAGTCAGTACAAGACTGGTGAGTTCACAGGTTTATCAGAAAACAGTGAGTATCAGTAATGTAATTCCCGGATTTAGTAATCAAAGCATATAATGGGTAGCTAGCCCATAGCAATCACTATGTGTATGAAGTCATGACCGATCTGACATGTATTCAATAGTAATAATGTAGGCCCGGCTATGGTTTCCCCACCACAACACCATAAAACAGGCTGACCGTTCACCCATTTGACCTCCAGTCAAGCTAGCACGACTAGCCCGGGCGGGGTATGTCAATCCCAGTAGATCTACTAACAATCACCTCGATATTTGCATATTAACGGTCCGAAGGGCAAAGTATAACACCATAGTATCAGGCATATGCAGTATTACAAAAACCCAATGTAATGTAATGTTTATGAAAGTAGCATGTTTCTCTCCCCCAAAAAGAGTATAGAGTAAAAGTGGGGCTGTAAACTCACCTGGTATGCGTAACAACTATTTAAAGTTTACTTGGGGAATAAGTGAACCAACAACCTTCAGAGGTTACCTAGATCATGTAAGTGCATAAGTACGTGTAAACCGAGAGCATGTGGAACCCTAAGCACACACAACTAAAAACTCAAGGTTTCAGAATAATAGACATGTTTGACCCGGTTGACCCGTTTGACCCGTTGGTGACATTATGAGTTGTAATTCCTTTAATTAACATAATCATTCCTCAAGCATGGTTAACATACATCATAACAATTAATTTCCAGTCCCAAACATGATATCCTAATTAGAAATCATCATTCAACATCATACATGATCATCAAGTTCCATACAAACCAATTAACACATTTCATCACAATAAGCATCCTTAGTAAATACTCTAGCATGATCCTAACATCATACACAACTCACACCATCAAAATAAATTCAAGTAGTACTAACATTACACGCAAAAGCCAAGTAAATATGCTACAGGTTGTAGGTATTCGTTTTCCAGAATCTGCGTTTTCCGGCAGATTCTAGGTGTTCGGAAGATACGGTCAAAAACATAACCAACCAAGGATTTAGGCCAAGGACAAACTCCAGTAGGCTCTCCTATGAGTCAATTAAGTATGTGAAAAGTTGTTTTATGTTTTAAGAGCCTGGAGTTATTAGAAAAACTAAAAATGTTACAGCAGCTCTCAACCGGAGGGCTGCTGGAGTTAGCTTGCCAAATTGTGCATAACTCCCATTTGAAAATATCTATTGGGTTAATTCTTTTTCTGGAGTTTAGAAGATTCCTAGGACAAATTTTTGACCATAGGTTTTGGTCTCAGTTTTTATGAGATGAAAATGGCACATCAAACAAGTCAACACATACATTCTGTTCCAGAGGACAGAATTGACCCTTCTAGCCAAAACAAGTAAAACACCAACTTAATCACCTCCAATTGGAGTTTGGTTACCCTTTCTGGAAACTAGACTCAGTAAAAAACAATTTGGGCACCAGAAACACATCATTTGGGCCTGTTATGACCTTTTTGTGGCACATACAAAGTGAGACTCAGAATCTATCAGAAAGTTTGTTTCTGACCACACTTCACTAAAATGATCATAACTCACGTTTTACACGTCCAAATTGGACAAGGTTGGATATTTTGAAAACTAGACTCCATGAGGAACATGTTAGACTCAAGAAAACCAGTTTTTGGATTCGTCTTCATTTGGTTATGTCATGATTAAAACAGAGTATGCAATCTGCTAGATATCAGAACGTGTACACATTTCACATTTGTCATACCCCACATACCACATAACGATTTCTCAATACAAGAATCATTTTTAGAGCATGTCATAGCACCTATTAGAACATTTCTAACATACACAACCAACTCACAAAACAACCTGCCACATACGCAGCAAGAAGCACACACACACAACCTAACTAACATCATGAAATCATCACACAACCATCAATTTCAAGTAATTAACCTCAAATTCGAAATATGGTTCATCATCAAGAACATCAATCTAACATCTAGGCACTCGGCCGACCTAATGAACCCACACAAAACATCAAACTAACCTTTGATTCTTGCAATAGAACACGAATTGATGCTTCTAACACCTTCTAATGCTTGAAATTGGTCCAATCCAAGGTTTCTTTGCTTGATTTGATCCAAAACCGAGAGAGAAAGGGTGAGAGGAAAGGAGTCGGTCGAATGGGTGGGGATTTGGGGTTTGGGTTGTTTTATTTATTTTAATTTTACATATTTACCCTTTAGACCCTAGTGTTTTGCATTTTATAAAAAGGCACCCCTTTGAACACTTTTTAAATGGTTTTTAACTACAATAATTAAACACATAAACTCATGGTAACAATTACACATTTAATCTTTATAAAACACGAAACATACGAATCTATACACACGTTTCCACGTTACGCGATTAATTCTCAATTTACATGTAAAACACACAAGCACATAAACGTAACGCAATAATCACATAATCAGTTAAATTACCTTTAATTAATCATTATTAATTGTCATTAGGTCACCAACATTAAATGACAACCAGTGTGTGCTCAAGACACGTGTATGCAAGACCTAACGAGACTAACAGAGTTTGGTAACGTAAAATTACCGAGTGTCACACAGGGCTCATGCGCCCAACACTTAGAATTTATTTTCAGAAATTTTATGGGAGTCTGTGCAATTAGGGTTTGGAACAATGTTTGACTAGGATTAATAAATGCTTATTTCCATGCATAATCATGATTGTTTTTATGATTCATTATTATTATTATTATCATTATTGTTATCTTTATTATTGTGTTATTAATATCATTAATATTATATGACTTTACGTGGTATGTTTATGATCGTAACAAAGAGTATTGTCATTAATAAAGTGAAAGATTAATGATGAAGAAAAGTGGAATGTGAATGAACGAATGAAAGTCTTGTAAAGCAAATGAAATGAGGTTTACAACTGTTTGTGAGTTGATAGCTCAACTGTGTGTTATAACGTGCAATTTTAACCCATGAGGGTTCACACACAGGGGGACCAGTCTAGGTGACTGTGACAACCCGTGTATTTCAGGTTAACACCGTTCCGACTGTTTCGTTATCATTACTATTTGTCAACGTTATTCGACATTATTATTAGCTCGAAATCTTAATTATTATTAGTATATAATTATAATTAAATTGACCACAATTAAACATTAGTAAAATAATAATAATAATAATTAAACAAATTTAAACGCTACGTGAAAACCTTAACCAAATGTGTGCGAACCGAACCCGTTTCGTTAAACCTAGTATATAAACAACATGATCCTCATTTAGGGTTTTTTTTAAAACACATCATTCAGAGAAGAGAGAAAGAGGCGCGCGACACCCCCTTCTTTCCCCCCTGTTCCCTTCGATCCGGCCAAACCACCGGCCGGAGGCGGCCGATTCCGGCGAGTGAACGCCAGCCACCGACTCCCCTCTCCCCTGCGGTTGCGATAGTGGCTTCAATTTCTCCCAAAACTCGACGAGGCGGCGGGAATCGAAGGATGATGCGGCGGTGCACTGGATTTTCTGCGAAGCCCTTCTACTTCAGCGACAACAATTCCCCTGTTCCGCGAACCTCCGTCACCAACAGCCGTGAGCAACCGTCTTGGGCAGCCCCTTCGGGTTAATCGGCAGCCCTACCCTCTTGGTACACCATCGATCGACGACAGCCTCTTTCGCGACTTCGCACCGCTGGTAACCGCAGCCCCTCGTCGACAACTTATACGGTATGATACCTAGATCTCTATTCATGTTTGTGTTTCTACGGTTTTGAGTTTCGATTCACGTTTGCGATCTCGGTTTCGTCTTGGTTGAGGGTTCTCGGTTGATGGTTCATGTGAATTTATATGCTGCTGGGTGCGAATGTATGTATTTTGTGCGTATGTATATGTATATGTTGCAAACCGTATGTATGGGTGTGTATATTATGCAAATCGTATGCATATATGTGCCTATATGCTTCTGCGTTTTTATGTGTGTGTATATGATGCGAAACGTATGTATACATGTGTGTTTATAATGCTGCGAATTGATTGCTTTGTGCAGGGTGCGTGTATGTAAATGCACATATGTGTGCGTGGCAGCGTGTATGTATGTAATATGTGTCGGTGTACGCGATATATATGTATGTTATGCACCTGTGTATGTATATGTGCTGTGTGCGTGAATGTACATGTTGTATGTATGTATGCTGCTGTTTATGTAAGTATGCTGCTGCGTATGTATGTATGCTGCTGTTTATGTATGTATGTTGCTGTTTATGTATGTATGTATGCTGCTGTTTATGTAAGTATGCTGCTGCGTATGTATGTATGCTGCTGTTTATGTATGTATGTTGCTGTTTATGTATGTATGTATGCTGCTGTTTATGTAAGTATGTTGCTGCGTATGTATGTATGCTGCTGTTTATGTATGTATGTATGCTGTTGTTTATGTATGTTTGTATGCTGCTGTTGTATGTATGTACACGAGCTAGTTGGTGCGTAGTGAGTGAATGTATATAAATATATAAGCGGCTGTGAAATTTTTGTATGTATGTAGGCTGCGTATATATGTATAAGTATGTATGTGGTTGTGTTTGTTTGGCAAAGTAGTCCTCAAATATTGGTGCATATGTGTGGTATATATATTGTGTATAATATATATTATATGAATGTGTGTTCCTGTTGTGAGTATGTGTTGGCATGAAGTTGTATGTTATGCATGACGTGAATTGTATGTGATGTGCAGTAGTTAGTATATGGCGGAATTGTGCATATATACGATTGTATGTATGCTGCGTAGAATATGCCTTGGTAATTGTTATTTATTATGTGTGTTACATTGTGAGTTGCATGGATGTATATATGATATATATAGCAGTGAGTGTGATTTATAATATATGTAAGATAAATATGAGTATGGCATATACTATATACTTGAGTTGATATATATATATATATTGCATACGAGTGTGTTTGTGTACACAAGGCAAACATCGACAACCGACATCGAACCGAACCGTGATCGCGAAACCGTACGACTCTTACACTCGTAAAGGATGACTAACATTAATTATAATCATACTAAATGGAATTCAGGTTAACCGAAACTCTAACAGTTGTGCGAACATTATTTCTCTGCTGTGCAATCAAGGTGAGTTTCACGGCCCCTTTTTACTTTCTTTCCTTTTTGGGGGAGAAAACATGCAAACATATTTTATGAATGGTTGCCAGTATTATTGATATCGCTTGTTACGTTAGTGCAAACACACAACATGTCCTCACACAATCGAACCGTTAGTAATGGGATTAGCGAGGTAATTTTGAGTAGTACTACTGGGTCTGACAAACCCCGCCCGGGCTAGTCGCGCTAGCTTGATTGGAGGTCAAACGGGTGCCAAATTGACCTAACATATTGTCATGGTCTGACGAGACATGACGGGATACAACAAACACAAATAGGACGTAAACAGTCAGCTTCGGTTCGAAACGCTAAGTAACAAGAACAGAGGCTAGCTACCTAACGATATGCAATATATACTAAACCATTGAAACGCAAACCATGGATACGCTTACAAACTTATTTCTGGTTGATTAAACCTGTGAACTCACCAACTTTATGTTGACACATTTTAGCATGTTTCTCAGGTAACAGGAACGCTTAATCACAAGTTGCACGATTAAGGGACGCACTCAGGACATGCATTCATCAGATCCATTTATATTGCATTAGACATTGTTTTGATTTAACATTTCAGACTTTCAGTATTGTTTACATTTCGTTAATCGCTTCCGCACTGTTATTCATTTCTTTTATGTACTTTGATTTAACTCAAACATTTATTTTTAAAATTCATATAGTGTCGTTCGATATGACTGTGTCTGAGATCCTGGTATGTCACACGCCTAACGGTAAAACCCCGTTCGTGAAAATTGAGGGTGTGACAGATTGGTATCAGAGCCACAGGTTATAGAGAACTAGGATTGCATTGCATCTAGACTATAGCCTTAGACACAACACTAGTATTGCACAGACACTTTTACATGGTTACCACTATTGTGCAAACAACCTTCTGGTGTATTGACATTACACTGCTGAGCAAACATAACACTATGGGTATGACATGTGTGTCATTACCGGCTGACAGAGGGGCGGAGAATCCCGCTCGCTCACAACCAATGCTCACACTTGATCCTTCACTCGCGGAGTGAAAGCAACAACGAATTGAATCAAAATTTCCATGATTGGAACACGAAACTCTTTTCTAACACACGCGATAAGGTCAACGATGACAAACAAAAGAACAATACCTCACTCTTCCAACTCTCTCACACTTGTTACTATTCCCAACATATCCTATCCTCTACACTAGTCCGAGCAGTAAATGAGGGACAACTAAGATATTCAAGTCGATTAGAGAATCGGACTTAGACATCCAAACACCTAGAACTTCGAAGGGAAAAAGGGTCAAATTGTCTTGATTCCCGTTGTTATCTTAACCAAATCACTTGTACGACCTTAGTACAATCTTAGTTATTTGACTCTTGGTATAACAAATATATCTTTGATGTTTCTATCATTGATAACACTCGGTACTCGACAAGGTATGTTATCTCGAATAGGAGGAACCATGTGTGACCATGCAAAACAAATTAGAATCACGGGTGCACACGTAATTGTAATTTTTCGTGCATGAGAACTCTGGCAACTCTATTGGGTGATAACGGATACGATCGGTACAAATTCTCAATTCCATACTTAGAGGCATGAGGCCTCGAAATCAACACAAAACCACACTATCGATATGCAAACAAATCCTTCATTCCTACTAGCATGAAAGTTATCATCTACCCCGAGCCTGAATGAGATTCATGTTATGACATTAGCCCTAGTCTCTATGAGACGTGCTCTTTTTAGCATTTCAGTGTTCGTGTAACACTATCCATCTACATTGTGCCAGATCTTCAAAAGTTGCAATAAAGTGATAATATTCTTGGCACATGTAGTCCTTGTTCATTGGATTGATCTTAAGACTTAGAGTCTTGGTAATTTCAGCGTTCCAGCATTCATTTCATATGATATCTATCATGTTTAAGCGTACGTTACATTGTTTGTCTCCCTGGTGGTGAAAATTCAATCGGATTTTTTTTTTCTGGCTGACTACGTTTGGCGTGGGACCAAATAGCAACATATTATGACGACCCCGTACAATATATCTCAGCCTCTCCATTATAAGCAACAGGTACAACTATCCCTCCCAATGACTCATGTAATGAGAACATTTGAGAGCACTGTAGAGAAATTTAGCCATACCTTCAAGAACCATCGTTTGAACATCCCGGCCAAGTCTCCTCAACCACAAGAATCACAAAGAGGATGTTATGAGTGCAGAAAACCCATGCATTAAAGGGAAACCGCCCAAGGCTCAAGAAGGTAAGAAACCAGTAGATATGGTAGTTCTGCTTCAGCATTATCTCATTTGAGTACCGATAGAAGTTTCATGCCTAGTAACTTAAGTGTACTGCTAGAGGTAGTTCTTACCAGTTTAATTTCCAAAACCTACCATAAAATTTACCGATGGTAGAACTATAACTGCCACCCATGTGCTTGGCAATTGTAATCTAGGTCTGTCTAGATAATCGTTTGATATAAGTCTGATTTCTATTATCCATGGTAGCTACGATGTTGTGGTTAAAATGGATTGGTTGTCCAAAAACCAAACATAGATCATTTGTGGAAACAAACTAATTAAGTTACCTGTCCTTAGTGATGGAAAACCTACGGTAGAAGACGACAGGGTTGGTGTTGTGGTTGGCATCATCTCAAACGTGAAGGTGCATATATGTCTTAAGAAAAGGGATTTCTCTCTACTGACACTAATTACAGAGAAGAAGGCGGATGGGAAGCGTGTTAAATATATTTCAGTTATCAAAGACTTCCCGGAAGTATTTCCAGTAGACTTAACTAGTATGACCACTACGAGTTTTTGGTTTTGCCATTCGGGTTGACCAACGCGCCAGCGGATTTCATGGACCTCATGAACCAAGTGTGTAAACTCTATTTAGACAAGTTTGTCATCTTCTTCATCGATGACATCCTTATTTATTCAAATAATAATGAAGAACACGAGGAGCACCTTAGACTGATTTTGGAGCTGCTGAAACGGGGACAATTGAGTGCTAAATTTTCAAAGTGTGACTTCTGGATACGAGAGGTCAAATTCTTGGGTCATGTGGTCAATGAGAAAGGAATACATATGGACTCGACAAAAATAGAAGCCATCAAGAACTGGGCGACACCTAAGACTCCGACTGAGGTACGACAGTTTCTTGGGTTGGCTGGCTATTATCGACGATTCATCGAAGGGTTTTCAAAGATTGCTCAACCTATCACCGCGTTAACTCATAAAGGAACTACATACAATTAGGGTGACAAGCAAGAATCCGCATTCCAGGTTCTGAAGCAGAAACTCTGTACGGCACCGATTCTATCCCTGCCTGAGGGAACAGACGATTTTGTAGTTTACTGTTTTGCTTCTATTCAAGGTCTCGGTTGTGTGCTAATGCAACGCGAGAAGGTGATTGCTTACGCTTCCCGTCAATTGAAAGTTCACGAGAAAAAGTACACGACACATGACTTAGAATTGGGAGCCGTTGTGTTTGCACTCAAGATATGGAGACACTACTTGTACGGTACCAAGTGCACCATTTACACCGATAAGAAGAGTCTCCAGCACATCTTTGAACAAAAGGAGCTGAACATGAGACAACGTCGTTGGGTCGAGTTATTGAACGACTACGGCTGCGCGATCAAGTATCATCCAGGCAAGGCCAATATGGTAGCCGATGCCCTTAGTCGTAAGGAAACCCTAAAGCCTCGTCGGGTGCGCGTATTGCAAATGACTATCCACTCTGACTTACCAGTGCAAATCAAAGCTTCTCAATCTGAGGCTTTGAAGACGGAGAATCTGAAAGCCGAGTCACTGCGAGGCATGGAGAAACAATTAGAGGTCAAACCTGACGGAATTCATTACTTCATGGAACGAATATGGGTTCCTTTCTATGGAGACCTACGAGAGCTAATAATGGATGAAGCCCACAAGTCACTATATTCTATTCATCCTGGTTCGGATAAGATGTATCAGGATTTGAAGATCCTATACTGGTGGCCCAAATATGAAAGCTGAAATTGCCACTTATGTAAGCAGATGTTTAACCTGTTCTAAGGTTAAGGTGGAATATCAAAGGCCATCCGGTTTGCTCCAACAACCGGAAATTCCAGTGTGGAAGTGGGAACAGATATCAATGGATTTCATCACGAAACTTCCTCGGACGCCCAACGGATGCGATACCATTTGGGTGATTGTAGATCGTTTTGACGAATTCCGCACATTTCCTGGCAATCCGGGAGACTGACCGAATGGAAAAGTGGACACGTATCTATCTAAGGGAAATAGTCTCTCGGCACAGTGTGCCAATTTCCATTATCTCTGATCGTGACGCTCGATTCACTTCACACCTCTGGCAATCCCTACAACGATCATCGGGAACGCGGTTAGATATGAGTATGGCATATCATCGACAGACTGACGGCCAGAGTGAGCGTACGATCCAGACTTTGGAAGACGTGTTACGCGCTTTTGTGATTAATTTTGGCGGCAGTTGGGAAACTCACTTACCGTTAGTTGAGTTTTCATACCATAATAACTATCACACGTCGATCATAGCTGCTCCATTTGAGGCACTGTATGGACGTAAGTGCCGATCACCTATCTGTTGGGCAGAAGTTGGAGAAAGTCAACTTACCGGTCCTGAACTTGTGCACGAGACGACTAAGAAGATCGTGCAGATCCGTAACAGTATGGCAGCAGCACGTGATCGACAAAAGAGTTACGCCGACAAGCGTCGTAAGCCATTGGAGTTTCAGATTGATGGCAAAGTACATATGAAAGTGTCACCGTGGGAAGGCGTGATTCGTTTCGGAAAACGTGGAAAACTAAACCCGAGATATGTGGGACCGTTAGAGATTTTCAAACGGGTCGGCCTCGTAGCCTATCAACTGAACCTACACGTGGATGAACAACTGCGTTTCATTAAAGTCAAACACTCTACACGTGGATGAGACTCTCGTTGTTCCGTTAGCAAAGATACACGTGGATGAACAGCGTCGTTTCATTGAAGAACCAGTAGAGATTATGGATCTATAAGTCAAAACCCTAAAACGTAGCAAGATCCCTATTGTGCGTGTTAGGTGGAATTCAAAGCGTGGACCAGAGTTTACCTTGGGACGCGAGGACCAAATGAAGAGGAAGTACCCATAACTATTTAATGATCAGCCACCTACTTCTTAAGGTATCATTTTTTTTAAGATATCTTTTTCCTTAAATTTCGAGACGAAATTCCCTTCAATAAGGGGATGATGTCACAACTCTATCAAAACCTTACAACTCACACGTTATAAATCGTTCAATCTCAATTAACTGAACCTAATGTTCTAATTTTCGGGACGAAAATTTCTTCAACAAGGGGATAATGTGACAACCAGTGTATTTCAGGTTAACACCGTTCCGACTGTTTCGTTATCATTACTATTTGTCAACGTTATTCGACATTATTATTAGCTCGAAATCTTAATTATTATTAGTATATAATTATAATTAAATTGACCACAATTAAACATTAGTAAAATAATAATAATAATTAAACAAATTTAAACGCTACGTGAAAACCTTAACCAAATGTGTGCGAACCGAACCCGTTTCGTTAAACCTAGTATATAAACAACATGATCCTCATTTAGGGTTTTTTTAAAACACATCATTCAGAGAAGAGAGAAAGAGGCGCGCGACACCCCCTTCTTTCCCCCCCTGTTCCCTTCGATCCGGCCAAACCACCGGCCGGAGGCGGCCGATTCCGGCGAGTGAACGCCAGCCACCGACTCCCCTCTCCCCTGCGGTTGCGATAGTGGCTTCAATTTCTCCCAAAACTCGACGAGGCGGCGGGAATCGAAGGATGATGCGGCGGTGCACTGGATTTTCTGCGAAGCCCTTCTACTTCAGCGACAACAATTCCCCTGTTCCGCGAACCTCCGTCACCAACAGCCGTGAGCAACCGTCTTGGGCAGCCCCTTCGGGTTAATCGGCAGCCCTACCCTCTTGGTACACCATCGATCGACGACAGCCTCTTTCGCGACTTCGCACCGCTGGTAACCGCAGCCCCTCGTCGACAACTTATACGGTATGATACCTAGATCTCTATTCATGTTTGTGTTTCTACGGTTTTGAGTTTCGATTCACGCTTGCGATCTCGGTTTCGTCTTGGTTGAGGGTTCTCGGTTGATGGTTCATGTGAATTTATATGCTGCTGGGTGCGAATGTATGTATTTTGTGCGTATGTATATGTATATGTTGCAAACCGTATGTATGGGTGTGTATATTATGCAAATCGTATGCATATATGTGCCTATATGCTTCTGCGTTTTTATGTGTGTGTATATGATGCGAAACGTATGTATACATGTGTGTTTATAATGCTGCGAATTGATTGCTTTGTGCAGGGTGCGTGTATGTAAATGCACATATGTGTGCGTGGCAGCGTGTATGTATGTAATATGTGTCGGTGTACGCGATATATATGTATGTTATGCACCTGTGTATGTATATGTGCTGTGTGCGTGAATGTACATGTTGTATGTATGTATGCTGCTGTTTATGTAAGTATGCTGCTGCGTATGTATGTATGCTGCTGTTTATGTATGTATGTTGCTGTTTATGTATGTATGTATGCTGCTGTTTATGTAAGTATGCTGCTGCGTATGTATGTATGCTGCTGTTTATGTATGTATGTTGCTGTTTATGTATGTATGTATGCTGCTGTTTATGTAAGTATGTTGCTGCGTATGTATGTATGCTGCTGTTTATGTATGTATGTATGCTGTTGTTTATGTATGTTTGTATGCTGCTGTTGTATGTATGTACACGAGCTAGTTGGTGCGTAGTGAGTGAATGTATATAAATATATAAGCGGCTGTGAAATTTTTGTATGTATGTAGGCTGCGTATATATGTATAAGTATGTATGTGGTTGTGTTTGTTTGGCAAAGTAGTCCTCAAATGTTGGTGCATATGTGTGGTATATATATTGTGTATAATATATATTATATGAATGTGTGTTCCTGTTGTGAGTATGTGTCGGCATGAAGTTGTATGTTATGCATGACGTGAATTGTATGTGATGTGCAGTAGTTAGTATATGGCGGAATTGTGCATATATACGATTGTATGTATGCTGCGTAGAATATGCCTTGGTAATTGTTATTTATTATGTGTGTTACATTGTGAGTTGCATGGATGTATATATGATATATATAGCAGTGAGTGTGATTTATAATATATGTAAGATAAATATGAGTATGGCATATACTATATACTTGAGTTGATATATATATATATATTGCATACGAGTGTGTTTGTGTACACAAGGCAAACATCGACAACCGACATCGAACCGAACCGTGATCGCGAAACCGTACGACTCTTACACTCGTAAAGGATGACTAACATTAATTATAATCATACTAAATGGAATTCAGGTTAACCGAAACTCTAACAGTTGTGCGAACATTATTTCTCTGCTGTGCAATCAAGGTGAGTTTCACGGCCCCTTTTTACTTTCTTTCCTTTTTGGGGGAGAAAACATGCAAACATATTTTATGAATGGTTGCCAGTATTATTGATATCGCTTGTTACGTTAGTGCAAACACACAACATGTCCTCACACAATCGAACCGTTAGTAATGGGATTAGCGAGGTAATTTTGAGTAGTACTACTGGGTCTGACAAACCCCGCCCGGGCTAGTCGCGCTAGCTTGATTGGAGGTCAAACGGGTGCCAAATTGACCTAACACATTGTCATGGTCTGACGAGACATGACGGGATACAACAAACACAAATAGGACGTAAACAGTCAGCTTCGGTTCGAAACGCTAAGTAACAAGAACAGAGGCTAGCTACCTAACGATATGCAATATATACTAAACCATTGAAACGCAAACCATGGATACGCTTACAAACTTATTTCTGGTTGATTAAACCTGTGAACTCACCAACTTTATGTTGACATATTTTAGCATGTTTTCTCAGGTAACAGGAACGCTTAATCACAAGTTGCACGATTAAGGGACGCACTCAGGACATGCATTCATTAGATCCATTTATATTGCATTAGACATTGTTTTGATTTAACATTTCAGACTTTCAGTATTGTTTACATTTCGTTAATCGCTTCCGCACTGTTATTCATTTCTTTTATGTACTTTGATTTAACTCAAACGTTTATTTTTAAAATTCATATAGTGTCGTTCGATATGACTGTGTCTGAGATCCTGGTATGTCACACGCCTAACGGTAAAACCCCGTTCGTGAAAATTGAGGGTGTGACAGTGACTGAACCCATAGTACGAACGAGATCCTTGTCATTCGACCCCGGGCTTTGTGCCAATTAGAAATGAGGCTTCGTGCCCGGAATGGTGGTTTAGGACCACGGGCTTCGTGCCAACAGGCTTTGTGCCTAGAATAGTGGCTTCGGGCCACGGGCTTCATGCCAATTAATAAAGGAGCTTTGTGCTCGGAATGGCGGTTTCGGACCGCGATGGGGGAAAAGCGTGACAGGATCTAGAATTAGTACGAAATGAGCGAGATGATAAAGTAAGTAATGAACGAAGAGACAAAGCATGAAATGAACGCTAACAAAATATAATAATAAAGTACGAAACGGGATCCTTGTCATTCGACCTCAGAAATCGTGGTTGCGTGCCATGAGGAGGGTAAAGCTTGACAGGATCTAGATAGAAGTGAAAAACAATAAATGACGTACGAAAAGTGCGATAAGTACGAAATGTGCGAAATGTACTAAACGAACAATGATGAAGATAATAACTATTACCTTGATGTACGTATGATGTGCGATCACATGCGATAGTAAAGAAAATGTTTTAACGAATGAAAGGTAATATAATGTTTTATAAAACTAGAACTCACTCAGCAACGCTGACTTTTATGTGTTTCCAGTTGGCAGGTAATGTTTGCTGAGGATGGCATGGGGCGGTTACTCGGATCATTTTTGGATGGCATTCTTTTGTATAACGTTTTTGCATTGTAATACGATCAAACGATATTTTGTAATGAACGATGTGTTATTTTGCAAAAGGGTTTATTTAAAGGAAATGAAATGTTTGTTTAAAGTGTTTCCGCTGCATAATTTTAGTAAGGTTATTATATTTATATGTTTTAAGTGCGATGATTGACCAGCTGTAAGCGTCCCGGGAACGGGGCCTTACAAGTTGGTATTAGAGCCAAAGTTTAAGTGAAACGGGTAAATTTTCAAAATAAACCTAAACTTAAACTGAAAATGGGATGGAAAGGGAAGGGATGCCAGTCTGAGTAGCTACGTGCCATAAGGTATTTTCTAAATGATAACCAGTATTACGTGCGCATGTTATATGGGTTATGTGCTGTTTGTAGATTTAGATATTGATATAGTCAGGAAAAGTAATGCTCGGGGTATGAAGAGTAAAGTAAATGGCTAATCACAACTGGCCACTGTAATTAGGGACTCATTATACTTGACATAAACTGAGCTATTCCATTGAACGACCATGTTGGTGTTTGAATCTTTCAGTGTGTGTTAGAGGATGGCCGGTGGTAGATCATCCAAGGATTCACAGGGTGGACTTGGTGCTGCACCGCGGCCCAAAAGAGGCAGGCCTAGAGTTGAAAAGGTGGTTCGTGAAAGACTTGAGACCCCTCATCTACAGGTGTAGATGAGAGCGCCAATTTGAGAGCCTTAGTAAAGGTGGATGTTGTGGAAGAAGTTCATCAGGTCATGCAGATGATCTTACCGTCTGTGGTGACTGAAGTAATTAAGTCTGTAAGGGAAGGAGAAAGAAGGGAGGGGAACCGGTCCTCGGGAGTACGGGAGCAACCGGAGATTGGGACGATTCCCTCCGGTGATGAAGAGGAGGAGGAAGAGCCTGTGCAGGAGCCGAAACGGGGCTGTAACTACGGGACATTTCAAAGGTGTAAGCCCCTTACCTTTGATGGTAATGGCACTGTTGCTGCTGCTCACCGATGGGTAAGGGAAATGGAAGTTATCCTGAATATCAGCGAGTGCCGAGAGGACCAGAAGGTGAAATTTGCTGCCCACTCATTTGTGGACTCGGCTCTATGTTGGTGGGACAATATTGTCCAAGCCAAGGGTAGTCGGGCAATTGGAAGGATGAAGTGGGCAGAGCTGAAGAGGTTGGTAATTGAGGAGTTCTGTCGTCACCGGGAGATGGACAAGGTGGAAAGGGAATTCCTACAACTCGAGGCGGGAACCATGACCCACCAGCAGTACACCACCAAATTTAATAAAATGGCGAGACTAGTACCGGATCTGGTGCTAGTAGGAGTTTTATTTCTGCTACTTTCTGTGCTAAATTGCCTATTAGTAGTAGACGTATTGATGAGCCCTTTAATGTAGAAACTGTTATTGGTAAGCCTACTAGAGTTACTGATATGATAGAGGACTGCTCCATAGAACTAGAGGGTCGTAGGTTTGCTGCTAAGTTACATGTGATGCTCCTAGGTGGATTTGATGTAGTACTAGGGATGGATTGGTTAGCAACCTACAAAGCAAACATCGTGGGTCGAAAGAAGATGATTAGACAGATAGCGCCCGACGGTAGTTCGGTGACGATATACGGTGATCGAGTTACGATGATTTCGAAAGTGATTTCGATGGTGGTGGTGGGGAAGTGCATGAGGCATGGATGTAGTGCTTATTTGGCCGAAGGATGTGGACACGTCAACACCACAAGTGTCTGATGTACCGGTTGTGTGTGACTTTACCTATGTGTTTCCCGAAGACTTTCCAGGAGTGCCACCTGATCGAGAGATCGAGTTTCAGATTTATTTGACACCAGGTGCCCAACCTATTGCCAAGGCACCGTATGGGTTGGCTCCGACTGAGATGAAAGAGTTGATGGAGCAATTGCAAGAGCTGCTTGATAAGGGGTTCATTAGACCGAGTATCTCTACTTGGGGTGCTCCGGTCTTGTTCGTCAAAAAGAAATTGACTACCGTGAATTGAACAAGTTAACGGTGAAGAATCGGTATCCATTACCGAGGATTGATGACTTGTTTGATCAGCTGCAAGGTGCTAGTTGGTTCTTGAGGATTGATCTTCGATCTGCTTACCATCAGCTGAAGGTAAAGGAGCAAGACATCCATAAGACAGCTTTTCGTACGCGTTATGGACATTACGAGTTTCTCGTTATGTCTTTTGGTTTGACCAACGCGCCGGCTGCTTTTATGGACTTAATGAATCGAGTGTGTCAGCCGATGTTGGATAAATCAGTGATTGTGTTTATTGATGATATCCTGATTTATTCAAAGAGCGAGATAGAGCATGCCGGTCACATTCGAGAGGTGTTGGAGACGTTGAGAAGGGAGAAGTTGTATGCCAAGTTCTCCAAATGCACGTTTTGGTGCGCGAGGTTCAATTCTTGGGTCACGTGGTGAATCCGGAGGGGATTATGGTGGATCCAGCAAAGGTGGTAGTGGTGATGCAATGGAAGTCTCCAAAGACGCCATCCGAGATCCGTAGTTTCTTGGGTTTGGCGGGCTACTACCGAAGGTTTATTCAAGACTTCTCTAAGATCGCTTCTCCACTAACCAAGTTGACCCGAAGGATGTAAAGTTTGTGTGGGATCAAGCTCAGGAGAAGGCATTTGAGGAATTAAAGGCGAGGTTGACTCAAGCTCCTGTATTGTCATTACCCGATGGAAGTGAAGATCTGGTAGTTTATTCTGATGCTTACTACTCGGTATTGGGGTGTGTGTTAATGCAGAGGGGAAAGGTTATAGCTTACGCATCTCGACAGTTGAAGGTTCACGAGGTTAACTATCCCACGCATGATTTGGAGCTAGCAGCAGTGGTCTTTGCGCTAAAGATTTGGAGGCACTGCTTGTACGGGACGAAATGAACCATCTTCACAGATCATAAAAGCTTGAAGTACTTCTTCGAGCAGAAGGACCTGAACATGAGGCAGAGGCAATGGTTGGAGCTCATAAAGGATTATGATTGCGAGATCCACTATCATCCAGGCAAGGCCAATGTGGTGGCATATGCTCTTAGCTGGAAGGAAAGACCCTAGCCGATTCAGGTGAAGGCGTATCAGTTGATTATGACCCCGATGTGATGACGCAGGTCAAAGAGTTTCAAGATGAGGCGTTGAAAGAATATCATCTTAACTCTGAAAGGATGAGGGGATTAGTCATAGAGTTAGGTGAAAACACTCTTAGTGTTAAAACCCGATATGGGCGGATGTGGATTCCTCGTTATGGGGTTTTACGTGGAAAGATCCTGGATGAAGCTCACAAGACCCGATACTCCATTCACCCCATGCTACTAAAATGTATCAGGACTTGAAGAAGGACTATTGGTGGCTGGGCATGAAACGTGACATGGTAGAGTACGTGAGTAAATGCCTCATTTGCTTACAAGTGAAGGCGGAGCACCAAAACCGTACGAGAAAATCCAACCGTTGGATATACCCGAGTGGAAGTAGGAGCATATCATCATGGACTTTATTACGAAGTTACCGCGTACCCCAAGAGGGTATGATGCTATATGAGTGATAGTTGATCGTTTGACGAAGAGTGCACACTTCCTACCGATCCGAGAGACGTATTCCTCTAAGAGATTAGCAGATTTATTCATCAAGGAGATTGTAGCTCCTCATGGTGTACCGGTGTCTATTGTATCTGATCGTGACACTCGGTTTACATCTAAGTTTTGGAAGAAATTCCACGATGCGATGGGAACGAGACTACACATCAGCACGGCTTATCATCCTCAGACGGACGGTCAGTCTGAGAGGACGATCCAGACACTCGAGGACATGCTTCGAGGGTGTGTGATCGATTTTGGAGGAAGTTGGGATGACCATTTGCCATTAGCAGAATTCTCGTACAACAACAGTTATCATGCCAGCATTGGCATGCCACCATACGAGATGCTATACGGTAGGAGATGCAGGACACCCGTCTGTTGGGGTGACATTGGTCAGAAATAATTGGGAAGTATTGAGGTGATTGATGCTATGACTGAAAAGGTCGAAAAGATCAAAGCCTTCATGAAGGCAGCCAAAGACAGGCAGAAGTCGTACGCTGATAAACGGCGTAGACCGATTGAGTTCCAGGTAGGGGACAAGGTTATGTTAAAAGTCTCACCTTGGAAGGGTATCATTCGGTTCCGAAAGCGGGGCAAGTTGAGCCCGAGGTACATAGGGCCTTTCCGAATCATTGCTCGAGTAGGAGAGGTGGCTTATAAGTTGGAACTACCAGATGAGTTAAGTGGAATTCACCCGACATTCCATGTATCTCATCTGCGGAAGTGTTTAGCAGACGAGGATATGGTTGTACCACTGGGGGACATCGAAGTGGATGAACGGCTCAATTACGTGGAGCAATCAGTGGTGATCATTGATCGTAAGGAGAAGAGGCTAAGGAATAAAGTGGTCCCTCTTGTGCATGTATAGTGGAAGCACAGAAAGGGATCCGAGTCTACGTGGGAGACTGAAGAGGAGATGAGACAACATTACCCACGTCTGTTTGAGGAATAACAGGTTTCGAGGACGAAACCTGTATAAGGGGTGTGGACTTCTAACACCTGAAATTTCTAGTTAGACAAAAGAAAAGAAAAATAATAAGAAAAGAAAAAGAAAAAATCTTGAAAGAAAATAAGAAGGAACAAAAGTGGAGGGGGCTTTGTGTAAAAGTACAAAAAGTCAAATATCTTTTCATACAGAGATGACCGCCCATGCCACCTTTTACAACTTCTTTCTGTCGACCAAAAAGAAAAGAAAGAAGAGTAGAAGAGAAGGGATTTCAGATTCTAGAGAGAGAAAGCAGCTGAAATCGAAATTGGTAAGCATTTTATGAGTTTTTGGTTCGGTTTTATAGATTTTTGGCCAAGTAACCGAATTATACGTGTTCTTATGTGTATATGTGCTCGGTTGGATGTCTTAACATGTCTAGGTGTTAAGAAAACCTTTGAAAGTTCGAGTTCAAAGAGTTTGAGACTTTAAAGCAACTAAGGTGAGTTTCTAGATCCCCCATTTTTTATGCTTTAACTGATTTTGGAGCTGGAAATGCATGTATGTACGTTTTTATAAAGTTGGGTTTCACACCGTAAGTATATTTTGAATGTGTATGTGGGTGGGTGTGATTTGGGCGCATTTGATGTTATGTTTATGATATATATGTATGTTTTGATGCCCAGAATGTTAGAATTAAGCCTAGAATATGCTACATTAGGGTTTGGGACTGATTATGAATATTATTAGTGTGTTAAGACTGCCCATGCGCCTAAGGTTGGCCCATGCGTCCAACTAACTAAACTGCCTAAGTGTTCTCAAGCGCCTAAGACTTCATGCGCCTGAATAGTACCTCATGCGCCTAAATAGTACCTTAGAAAATTCTAAGTATAGTCATGCGCCTGAACAGTGTTTCATGCGCCCAGGATTTATGACTAATTGACTAAGTATTGAGACCCATGCGTCTCAATAGTGACCATGCGTCCCAGTAGTGACCATGCGTCCCAATAGTGACCATGCGTCTGGACTTTCCATGCGCCCGACTCATGCGTCTGAGAGGCCCATGCGTCCGAACAGGGCCCATGCGCCCGAACAGGGCCCATGCGCCCGCACAGGGCCCATACGCCCGCACAGGGCTCATGCGCCCAACACTTAGAATTTATTTTCGGAAATTTTATGGGAGTCTGTGCAATTAGGGTTTGGAACAATGTTTGACTAGGATTAATAAATGCTTATTTCCATGCATAATCATGATTGTTTTTATGATTCCTTATTATTATTATTATCATTACTGTTATCTTTATTATTATTATTATTAATATCATTAATATTGTATGACTTTACGTGGTATGTTTATGATCGTAACAAAGAGTATTGTCATTAATAAAGTGAAAGATTAATGATGAAGAAAAGTGGAACGTAAATGAATGAATGAAAGTCTTGTAAAGCAAATGAAAGGAGGTTTACAACTCTTTATGAGTTGATAGCTCAACTGTGTGTTATAACGTGCGATCTTAACCCATGAGGGTTCACACACAGGGGGACCAGTCTAGGTGACTGAACCCATAGTACGAACGAGATCCTTGTCATTCGACCCCGGGCTTTGTGCCAATTAGAAATGAGGCTTCGTGCCCGGAATGGTGGTTTTGGACCACGGGCTTCGTGCCAACAGGCTTTGTGCCTAGAATAGTGGCTTCGGGCCACGGGCTTCGTGCCAATTAGTAAAAGAGCTTTGTGCTTGGAATGGCGATTTCGGACCGCGATGGGGGAAAAGCGTGACAGGATCTAGAATTAGTACGAAACGAGCGAGATGATAAAGTAAGTAACGAACGAAGAGACAAAGCATGAAATGAACGTTAACAAAATATAATAATAAAGTACGAAATGGGATCCTTGTCATTCGACCTCAGAAATGTGGCTGCGTGCCATGAGGAGGGTAAAGCTTGATAGGATATAGATAGAAGTGAAAAATTATAAATGACGTACGAAAAGTGCGATAAGTATGAAATGTGCGAAATGTACGAAACGAACGATGATGAAGATAACAACTATTACCTTGATGTGCGTATGATGTGCGATCGCGTGCGATAGTAAAGAAAATATTTTAACGAATGAAAGGTAATATAATGTTTTATAAAACTAGAATTCACTCAGCAACGCTGACTTTTATGTGTTTCCAGTTGGCAGGTAATGTTGCTGAGGATGGCACGGGGCGGCTACTCGGCTCTTTTTGGATGGCATTCTTTTGTATAATGTTTTTGCATTGTAATACGATTGAACGATATTTTGTAATGAACGATGTACTATTTTACAAAAGCGTTTATTTAAAGGAAATGAAATGTTTGTTTAAAGTGTTTCCGCTGCATGATTTTTGTAAGGTTATTATAATTATATGTTTTAAGCGCGATGATTGACCAGCTGTAAGCGTACCGGGAATAGGGCCTTACAATTAGTGGTTACCAGATGGAGATGAGCTTGCAAAATCCATCTGGAAAATCTTACAACAATCAACAGAATTTAGCCTTCATATGGTTGAAAGGGACTGCAGAGAACCATAACATCATCTCAGCTGCTACCCTAAAAAAATCATAAAAGGGTTCTTTCATTACCTTCCTAGAGATAACAAGGGAGAGATACATCCAAGGAAGCCCATTCCAAGAGACCATCTCTTCTCAAGCCTTTATATCTACCGATGAAAACAGTGGCAACTCTCTATTCACTCTTGAAGACTTGGACTACATCCATCCAGATGATCTGGAGTACATGGAGATAGTCCAGTAAATGGCTTTTTTCACTCACATGGCTAAGAAGTTCTATAAGTGAACAAGTAGAAAGTTTCCAAGCAATGCAACCAGTGAAAAGTTTGGACTGGATAAAGGTAAGGTGAAGTATTACAACTGTAACCAAATATGACACCTTGCTAGAGAGTACAAGGCACCAGGAACAAATGGTGACCAAGCACAATCCAGACCAAACTACACTGATAGAGTTACACAGACTGAAAGCTCAACCAGTAAGCTGCAGTTGTTGTTAAAGAAAGAGACTTTATGTGACAACCCTATTTTTCTGGTTAACCTCGCCCCTTAATAAATTACTTTAAACAAAATTTTATTATAAATAACTATGAGCTATTATTATTATTATTTTTTTTATTACTATTATTATTATAATTTTTATTATTATTATTATTATATTATTATTATTATTATTATTATTATTATTATTACTTTTCAATAAAAACAAGTTAACAAAAATAAAGTAAAATAAATGATTAAATAAAACATCAACAAAGGAAATCTATAGGGACCATTGTATAGATAACTCTTGTTGTACAAGGACCATTGTGTAAATAACAATAGTTGAAAACTATAACTACGTGACCTCCACCCCACCCTCGGCACTTCCTTCAAACCCGAGAGCAAACCCTAATTGACAACCATCAAACGGCAGCCCATTCTTCCATCATTCGGCTCCTCCCGGCAACTCCGAACCTTCACGATTTCGACCACCGGCGACCCCCCCTCCTCGTGGAAGCCTCATCTTCGCGAGTCACTTTCAGAAACCGTGCATTCAACGTCGCATTCGATTACAACCGTGAGTTCTTGGTAACCAAAGGCACCTCAGATAGCATCGTTCGGCACACGAGAGATCATTAGGTAGGCTTTACCTTTCACTCACTTCTTACTATTGATTGTTTACGGCTTCGGGTTACGGTTTTGACGTGGTTTCGTTCCCGGTGCTTACTGCATTGTTTCAGGCCTCGTCACGTTGTGGTGTGGTGTGTTCTCGTGTGTATATTTCTGCCTTATATAGATGTACGTTGCTACGCAGGTTTTTGGTGTATGTATATATGTGGTTATATATATATATATGTATGTATGTTGGTGTAGGCGTTTTGGGTGGGGGAAGGGGGCAGGCGCATGGGGGGCAGCCGCATGAGGCTTAGATGTGTGGGGGGCTATGTAATCCATGTATGTATGTATGTGATCCGTATGTATGTATACTTTTATGTGTATGTTGCTGCGAATTCAAGAGGTGACGTAATCTTCCACGATGATATGATAATGCTTTAAGGTATATGTATGTATGCAGAGGGTATGCGTGTATGTGGGCATCGATATGCATGCTAACATGTGTGTGTGCGTGTGATGTCACGTGGGTGTGTGCGATGGTAGTGTGTGTGGGTGTTTGGTTTTGGGATGGATGTATAATTTGGAGGTGTGTGTTTGTTGTGTGAGTTTCATTATGTATATATATAAGCATGCATATGAATGTGTTTCCGTATGTGTGTGTTTGGAGTTTTTTGCATGTGTGAGTGTGATGTGCATGAGTATGTATGTATGTATGATGTGTCCATGCATTGCAGCAAAGGCCGATGGCCTGTTGTCAAGGTTGTGTGCTTATTTCATGATTATAGATATATAAATATGTATGTATACTTGTGCAGGTGTGTGCAAGTGCTACTGCATATATATGTGCTTATTGTTTCGGGTTTAGCAAGTCAAGGGATGGATTTTAGTTGGGTGCACGCGGGTTTTGAATTGGGGTTTAGATGTGGGTTGGGCAGAAAGGTCATTGGGTGCATGTGTTTTTTTTTACAATATATATAAACCATTTTATATCTTATGTTTGAGTATGAATACTTAGGTGTCTAAATTACCTAAGGGGTTTATAGTTGGCTAGAGTACTCTAATATGAATTGATTACGTGTTATTTACAAGTATGGGTTTATTATAAATAAGCCATGTAATCTAAGTGAACTTTTATACGTGATCACGGGGTTCCTCTCATTGGGTGTGAGTTTGTGTTTGACTGTGTTGCTTGGGGACGGGGAATATCGATATCGACACCGTAACCGAACCGTGAACGCGAAACCGTACGACTCATGGAAATAATTAATATTTAATATTAATTATATATATATATTAAATGACGTTCAGGTTAACCGGGAACTCTAATCTTTGTGCTTTCGTTTACTGTTGCTGTGCATTTCAGGTGAGTTCTCAGCCCCGCTTTTAACTGTTTTCTTGGGTTGAAAGAAACTTGTGAACAAATTCATTTTCATTGATCAGTATTACTGTAATATCACTTGTTTACCAGTGTGATACCACTTAAGTCCTCACTTTCGAACCGTTAATGTATGTAGTATAGCGAGGTAATTTTGAGTAGATCTACTGGGTTTGACCAACCCCACCCGGGCTAGTCGCGCTAGCACAACGTTCGTCAACGGGTGTTTAATTGACCTAATTTCTGTTGCTGTGACCTGGTATACACAGCCGAGGCGTTCATGTAACGCCCCAAAATTTTCCGAAACAAGCCATTTAATAATAATGGGCTTTTAAGGGTTAATTTAAGAAATAAAGGGGTAAATTAGTGGGCTATGGACCAAATTAGCCTTAATGGGCTAGGTTTGATGGGTTTAAGGGCCCTTAATCAACCCTTAAACCATGCATGATCAGATCCATTCCATCGTTCCAACCCTAGCCACCAAATTCGTAGAGAGAAAAAGTAGAGAGAGAAAGTGGAAGAAAACTCAAGTTTTGGAGATTCAAAGGTGGAAGAGTGAAGATCTGGTTGATTGGAGCATCAAAACTTAAGGAAAGAGCAACAAAACAAGGTAAGAATCAACCTCTAAGGCCTTCTGTAGATCAAACCCGGATTCTAGGGTTTTGGGGTTTTGAAAAGTTTAAAGAAACACATAAAGGTCAAATTTTTACGTATGAAAACGTGTAAAAAGCTTAGATCTGGTTTCATGGAAGGTAAACCAAGGATTTGGACGTAAAAAGTTAAGATTTTGGGTTAAAAATGGGCTGGTTCTTAGTTTCTATTCATCTAGCGAAACTGGGCCCCGATCCAGCGAATTTAAGTATTCATCCAGCGAAACTATTCATTTATCCAGCGAAACTAAAGGATTTACAGCGAAACTACAGTTTCGCTACTGCGAAACTACAGTTTCGCTGATAAGTTCGCTAAGTACTAGGCTGACCTATAGACATTGCGAAACTAGGAAATTCCAACGAAAGTTGGGCGCTCAAGGCAGCGAATCTGTCTAGCGAAACTAGCAGAAGTGCTGCCCAGCGAAACTGGTAGCGAAACTGCCAGCGAAACTGGCAGCGAAACTACCATCGAAACTGTGGGCGAAACTATGAAGAAAATGACGTTTTTGTGCATTAACTTTCGTGCAGCTAGAGTATCCAGACTATAGCTTAAGTGACTTAGAATTTAAGCTATTTGGACAAGTTCAGGTGAGTTCTAGATCCCCTATTTTATACATGCTTTAAATGTTTTGGGGCGGTATGCATACTAAGATACATACTTTTTATGATCAGTTCTTTTAAAGTAAAGTTTTACATACTATCTTATATGGGAAATGGGGTTTTATAATGAATTAACTTTCGTGCAGCTAGAGTATCCAGACTATAGCTTAAACGATTGCTTTAAATCTATGTTTTGCTGTGAATGACCAGCTGTGAGGTTTCCCTGGAAAGGGGGCCTTACAAGTTGGTATCAGAGCCAATGTTTAAGAGATTTGGGAAAATTATTTTATAAATCTAAACTTAAACAGATAATGGGACCAAGTGTCAAGGACGCCAGTCCAAGAAGCTCCATGCCGAGAGGTAACAAATATGTTATAAGTTTTATTCTAGTGGGTAGTGCCCTCTTATTTAGGCTAAGAGTCGAGGTAGGGTATGATAATGTTATCTGTGATGCCTATCTGAATTTATGTGACTTATACGTGCATAGAATAGGTATAGTAGGTTCTAGTGTTAGTATGGTTCAGGATAGGAAAGTTTAGGGCACGAGAAGTTCTGTAAGTAGTTAATCACAACTGGCCACTGTTATTAAAGATTTACAAAACTTGTCGTTATCTGAACCTTCCTTGAAAGACCATGTTGACATTTTGAATCTTATAGGAAGTAGAAAGGATGGCACCAAAGAAAGCAGTTCCAGCTATGGTCACCCGGAGAAGCACTAGGGGAAGGCCCCCTACTAAGGCAAAATAAACTGCAAGTGAGACTGCGAAACAGACCAAAAGGTCAACCAGAAAGCCGGTTGACGGACCGATTAAGGAGGAGGAGGTTGATTTAGAAACGGGAGCCGAAGGGCCTACCACTGATCAGGCAAAACTGAAGGAAACAGTAAAGGAAGCTATTGCCCAAGAGGTGCACCAGGTCCTATCTGGAGTGATGCCCGCTCTGCTTGCGGAATTTGTGGAGCAGGTTAAGGGCGACAGTAAGAAGAGTACGGCTTCAGAGAAGGTTGATAAGAAAGGAGCGGTCAAGACTGAGGAGTTGAGCGACGAGGAAGATCGTCTAGGTAACCATGACGGTTCCGAGGTGGAAGAGAGGGCGAAGGGGTGCAGCTACGGGGATTTTCAGAGGTGTAAGCCCCCAACGTTTGATGGCACTGGTAACGCTGCTACTGCCCAGTGTTGGATCAGGGAAATGGAGGCCGTACTGAAGATCAACAAGTGCTGGGAAAGCCAAAAGGTGAAGTTTGCTTCCCATTCCCTCTTGGACCCAGCACTGTGTTGGTGGGATAACATCGTTGAGTCTTACGGGGAGGAGGCTATTGAGAGGATGAAGTGGTCGGAGATGAAGAGGTTGGTGATAAAGGAGTATTTCCCAAAAAGAGAGCTTGACAAGATTGAGCAAGAGTTTGTGAGTTTGGAGGCTGGAAATATGACACATCAGGAATACACTACGAAATTCAATGAAATGGCCCTTCTGGTGCCTGACTTGGTGACTCCCGAATCCAAGAGGATTAAGAGGTACATACAAGGGTTGCCTCTGGACATTCGTAGGGACATGGTCACTGCCCGACCTAGTACTTTTAGGTCAGCAGTGGACCTCAGTGGAAGGTTGTACGATCACCGCAGGCCAGTGACGGTGGGTGAGACGAGGAAAGTTTGGAATAATAATGGGAAGAGGTATGGAAGTGGTAACAACTAACCGGGAGGCAAGAAAGCAAGAGTGGATGCAAAACAAGCGATTGTGAAGGGGGTCGGGGAAGTTAAGGAATGTGGAAAGTGTGGGAGGAGGCATCCCGGAGAGTGCCGAATGGGTAGCCCTGGGTGCTACCGGTGCGGGAAAACGGGTCACATGGCTAGAGAGTGCCCGGAAGTGAACGAGTGCTTTAACTGCCATGAGACGGGGCACTACAGGTGGGATTACAGGAAAGCTAATCCAGGAAACTCGGGAACAAGAAAGGATAATGACAAAGGGGATGATGGAAAGCCCAAGGTCAAGGCAAGGGCTTTCACCATGAACAAGAAGGAGGCAAGGAAAGCCCCGGACGTAGTGTCAGGTACGTTCCTTGTCAATAATGTTTGTGCCTCCATATTGTTTGATAGTAGTGCCAGTAAGAGTTTTGTATCTATACCCTTCTGTGCTACACTAGATGTCCAAACTAAGGAAATAGATGATGCCTTCGAAGTAGAAACGGCCGATGGTAAGTCCATTAGAATAGTCAGAATGATAGAGGATTGCCACATTAAACTAGGAGGTCATTACTTCCCGCACAATTGTTTGCCATGCCCTTAGGAGGTTTTGATGTCGTACTAGGGATGGATTGGTTAGCTGCCCACGATGCTAACATAGTATGCCAGCAAAAGATGATCCGATTAACGGCTCCAGATAGTAGTCGGTTACGATCTACGGTGATAACGATTGCAAGGTTCCAAGGATCATTTCCATGATCAAGGTGGGGAAATGTATGAAGCGAGGGTGCGGAGCTTATCTAGCGTACGTAAAGGATGTTAAAGATAAAGCGAAAGAGTTGTCCGATGTACCAGTGGTGCTGGACTTTCCTGACGTATTCCCGGAAGATATGCCCGGAGTACCACCGGATAGGGAGATAGAATTTCAGATTGATTTACTATCAGGAGCCCAGCCCATTGCCAAAGCACCCTACCGCCTAGCCTCGTCCGAGATGAAGGAGCTCATGTCACAACTGCAAGAACTCCTTGACAAGGGATTCATTAGGCCCAGCATTTCTCCATGGGGTGCTCCCGTGCTGTTTGTGAAGAAGAAGGATGGCAGCATGAGGATGTGTATAGATTACAGGGAGTTGAATAAGCTGACCGTGAAGAATCGATACCCTCTACCCGGATAGATGATCTGTTTGATCAATTACAAGGGGCAAGCTGGTTCTCCCAAATAGATCTCCGATCCAGATATCATCAACTGAAGGTGAGGGAGCAAGACATCCCGAAGACGGCCTTCCGAACGCGCTATGGCCACTATGAGTTTCTAGTTATGTCTTTCGGGCTAACCAATGCTCCTGCGGCATTCATGGACTTAATGAATCGGGTGTGTCGCCCGATGTTGGACCGATCAGTGATAGTCTTCATTGACGATATTTTGATATACTCAAGGAACGAAGGAGACCACGCTTGTCATATCAAGGAGGTGTTAGAAACTTTACGAAGGATGAAACTGTATGTGAAGTTCTCTAAATGTGCCTTCTGGCTACGGGTGGAATTCCCCAAGGACGCCATCCGAGATTCTTAGTTTCTTGGGATTGGCTGGCTATTATAGAAGGTTCATCAAAGACTTCTCGAAGATACCTTCCCCATTAACAAGGTTAACGAGGAAGAACGTGGTGTTCGACTGGGGAAAAGAACAGGAAGATGCGTTTCAGGAGTTGAAGGATAGACTAACCAAAGCTCCTGTGCTAACACCGGAAGGAGATGAAGACCTAACGGTATACTCCGATGCTTCTTACTGCGGGTTAGGCTGTGTGTTGATGCAAAGAGGAAAGGTTATAGCTTACGCATCCAGACAGCTAAAGGACACAGAGGTTAATTACCCGGTTCACGATTTGGAACTTGCCGTAGTAGTGTTCACATTGAAGATATGGAGACACTATTTGTATGGAACTAAGTGCGCCATATTTACCGACCACAAAAGTCTGAAATATTTCTTTGAGCATAAAGACCTAAATATGAGACAGAGGAGGTGGTTGGAGTTGATAAAGGATTACGACTGTGAAATCCATTATCTCCCGGGCAAGGCGAATGTGGTAGCCGATGCCCTAAGCCGAAAGGAAGAATATGAACCGATCCGGGTGAAGGCGTGCCAACTAGTGGTAACCCCAGATGTTATGAGGAGGATAAGCGAAGCTCAAATGGACGCTTTAAAAGAACAACAAATCAAGAAGAAAATGATGGTGGGAAAAATAGATGAATTGGTTGAGAACACCTTGGGTGTTAAGACCTTCCACGGCAGGATATGGGTTCCGAGGCATGGCGACTTGCGAGAAAAGATTATGGATGAAGCGCACAAGACCCGCTACTCAATACACCAGGAGCAAATAAGATGTACCACGACTTGAAGAAAGATTATTGGTGGCCTGGGATGAAGAGAGATGTGGTTGCATATGTGAATAAATGTATAACGTGCCTACAAGTTAAGGCTGAGCACCAAAGACCCTAGAATAAATGTCTAACGTGCCTACAATTGAAGGCTGAGCACCAAAGACCCTATGGTTATGTTCAGCCATTAGAAGTACCAGAATGGAAGTAGGAACATGTTACCATGTACTTCATAACTAAATTACCACGCACGACAAAAGGCCACGACGCGATATGGGTGATAGTTGATAGACTGACTAAGAGTGCGCATTTCCTGCCCATCAAGGAAGCAATTAGTTCAGAAAAGCTTGCTGAATTGTTCATCCGAGAAATTGTGGTGCGGCATGGTATGCCCGTATCGATTGTTTCAGATAGAGATACGCGGTTCACCTCAAAGTTTTGGAAAAAGTTCAATGAAGAAATGGGCGCAAGGTTGCATGTTAGTACCGCATACCACCCACAGACCGATGGGCAATCGGAAATAACGATCCAGACACTAGAGGATATGCTTCAGGCATGCGTTATCGAATTCGGCGGTAACTGGGATGATCATTTGCCACTAGCAGAGTTCTCTTATAACAACAGCTACCACGCCAGTATTAAGATGCCCCCATATGAGTTATTGTACGGTCGACGGTGCAGAACTCCTATTTGTTGGGGTGATATCGGTCAGAAGGAGCTAGGAAGCTTAGAAGTCGTGGAAGCCACAACGGAGAAGTTGGAGAAAATCAAGGCGTATATGAAGGCTGCAAAAGAAAGACAAAAGTCATACGCCGATAAAAGAAGGAGACCAATAAAATTTAGCGTGGGTGACAGGGTAATGCTAAAAGTGTCTCCATGGAAGGGAATCATCCGATTTAGGAAGAGGGGGAAACTGAGTCCAGGTTTATTGGACCCTTTGAGGTACTAGCACGAGTTGGGGATGTAGCCTACAAGCTAGACCTTCCAGAAGAATTGAGTGGCATTCACCCTACCTTTCATGTGTCGCACTTGAGGAAATGTTTAGCACCGGACGAGGTAGTCGTGCCTCTAGATGACATCAAAGTGGACGAGAAGCTGAACTATGTAGAGCAACCGGTGGCTATACTGGACCGGAAGGAGAAACAATTGAGAAATAAAGGGGTAAATTAGTGGGCTATGGACCAAATTAGCCTTAATGGGCTAGGTTTGATGGGTTTAAGGGCCCTTAATCAGCCCTTAAACCATGCATGATCAGATCCATTCCATCGTTCCAACCCTAGCCACCAAATTCATAGAGAGAGAAAGTAGAGAGAGAAAGTGGAAGAAAACTCAAGTTTTGGAGATTCAAAGGTGGAAGAGTGAAGATCTGGTTGATTGGAGCATCAAAACTTATGGAAAGAGCAACAAACAAGGTAAGAATCGACCTCTAAGGCCTTCTGTAGATCAAACCGGATTCTAGGTTTTGGGGTTTTGAAAAGTTCAAAGAAACACATAAAGGTCAAATTTTTACGTATGAAAACGTGTAAAAAGCTTAGATCTGGTTTCATGGAAGGTAAACCAAGGATTTGGACGTAAAAAGTTAAGATTTTGGGTTAAAAACGGGCTAGTTCTTAGTTTCTGTTCATCCAGCGAAACTGGGCCCCGATCCAGTGAATTTAAGTATTCATCCAGCGAAACTATTCATTTATCCAGCGAAACTAAAGGATTTACAGCGAAACTACAGTTTCGCTACTGCGAAACTACAGTTTCGCTGATAAGTTCGCTAAGTACTAGGCTGACCTATAGACATTGCGAAACTAGGAAATTCCAACGAAAGTTAGGCGCTCAAGGCAGCGAATCTGTCTAGCGAAACTAGCAGAAATGCTGCCCAGCGAAACTGGTAGCGAAACCGCCAGCGAAACTGGCAGCGAAACTACCAGCGAAACTGTGGCGAAACTATGAAGAAAATGACGTTTTTGTGCATTAACTTTCTGCAGCTAGAGTATCCAGACTATAGCTTAAGTGACTTAGAATTTAAGCTACTTGGACAAGTTCAGGTGAGTTCTAGATCCCCCTATTTTATACATGCTTTAAATGTTTTGGGGCGGTATGCATACTAAGATACATACTTTTTATGATCAGTTCTTTTAAAGTAAAGTTTTACATACTATCTTATATGGGAAATGGGGTTTTATAATGAATTGATAGTGTGTTTCCCTCATTGTGATATGATCTAGTAGAAATGAATTGCCTTGTAATGTGATGTGTTATATTATGTATAACTTAAACATGAAAGTGAAACGTAAAGAAAAGTTATCGTGCCCATAACGTGTACCCGGATAAAGTAAAGTCTTGCAAGTAAAGTCCTGCAAGCAAGGGATAAAGTAAAGACTTGCAAGCAATGGCTAAATAAGGGTTGCATTCGTTGTGCCCTCACTCGGATAAAGTGGATAAAGTAATGCTCGAACAGGCAGGTCTGTAAGCCCTGAATTGGCATGACAATAATGGCCTGATCGAGTACGACAGTAAGTCCTTAATTGGCGTGTCGGTAAAGTCCTAGGCGAGCCTAGGCATCGATAGTGACAGAGAATTGACGGATAAAGAAAAGTAATAAACAACGAGAAATGAAAAGTAATGATAAAGTATCGATAAAGTGATAGCCCGTGTGTATTGATGCTTGATAGATGATGACTATTTTCAACTGCTAAAGCTAATACCTTTACAAAAGTTATTTACAAAGTAAACCTAGAATTCACTCAGCGAAGCTGACTTTTGTATGCATATCAGTTGACAGGTGAAAATTAGAGCTTATGGGATGTGAGCATGGAATGGAAGCTTCTTAGCACGCAAAGGCTGGCATCCCCGATGAAGAAAAGCTTAAAAAGGACTTTTAAATAGTTTTGATGTTTAAAGACAATGTTTATAATTTAATTTAACTACGTTGTAATGGGTTGAATTACAGTATATTTTTCCGCTGCAATATATTTATATATATACGAGTAAATGATTGCTTTAAATCTATGTTTTGCTGTGAATGACCAGCTGTGAGGTTTTCCTGGAAAGGGGGCCTTACAGTTCATTTACATTGTCAGCTTCGGTTACGAACTTCATACACTTAGTAACTGGTTTAGTAGACTAGCTATCTACTGATATTACTTTTTTACTATATCGGTTTACTTTATGTTCTGTTTATCAAAACCTGTGAACTCACCAACCTTGTGTTGACACTTTAGCATGTTTCTTTCAGGTTCACAAGACGCGCACGATTAGGAGCATCCATTCATGAATTTATTATCTCACGTGACTTATTTAACATTTTTCAGTAAATTTCATTTATTCGGTTTGCGCGTGTTGCGCCATTTAAACAATTAAGATTTACTATGCTTCCGCAACTTCTGTTTGTTTACATTAAAAACTTAGTCTTTGGTAATATCAAACTTTAAAAACAGATTATGTTTTATAATTAACGTGTCGTTTGGTGTAACTAGTGGCTGAGATCCTGGAAGTCACACGCCTAACAGTAATACCCCGATTGTGGAAATTGAGGGTGTGACAGACTGGTATCAGAGCCATAGGTTATAGCGAACTAAATTGACATTGCATTTCATTTGCATTGCATTTAGACTATGGTCGTTGCCTTAGTTACACGCATATAGACACGTTAGTTTTGGTAGCTGGTTTTGTTTGCGTGCTTTGCTGGTTTTTACTTGCTCGAGAACTGTTTGCTTTGGCGTCTTCCTGTAAGTGTTCATCCACATGGATGGTGTCTTCTTATGCTATGTCTAAGGGAAAGGGCCAGTTCGTCCTGATTCCCTGTTGTTATCACCAATTCCTTAGTACGGGTGACTCCGAGTTACTGTGAGTCACGAGGAGGTTAATTGCTATTGATGATTTATCATGCCTTTTACATCATACATTTCAAAGCCGGATGCGAAACCGTGGGTACCTTACTTGGATGGTCCATCAGGAGCATATCTTGCCCCTGTTAAATGCTTTTCTTAACTGATTCTTTCTTACAACTTTGGTTAATCGACCGTCGATGCAATAACTACAACTTTAATACCTCTACCATTGATAATCTCTATACTTGACAAGGTATGTCAGCTCGGATAGGAGGAACCAGGGGTGACCATGCAAAGCAAATTACCATTACGGGTGCACACGTAATTGTAATTTGTCGTGCATGAGAAGTCTGGTGAATTCTGTCGAGTGATAACAGTCATCGTCAGTACAAAATTTTCATTTCACATGGATTACCTTCTTTATTCATTCTATTCGGTTATCAGACTCTCATTCATTTCACACCTGGATGGGAAGGGTTGTTCCCCATCCGAATCATGTTTTGAATTTTGATATTTAGTTTGATTAATTGTAGACGTACTTATGATTTATTTTGCCAGAAATTATTATTTGAACATTTAGTCGTGTGTGCTAAATTCTTTAATTACTTATGCTTAAATGAAGTTGATATGCTACATATTTACTTATTTTTGTATGTTATGATTGTTAAGAATGTCTGGACGTGGACGTGAACGTGGACGTGGACGCGGTCGAGGTTCCATCAGTATGACTCCAGCGGAGTTGGCCGCACTCATAAATCAATATGTGGCTGATGCGCTAGCAAACCACAACCCTAATCCTCAGCCCACTCCTATTGGTCAAGCAGTCTGTACCTTTAAGAATTTTGTGGACTGCAAACCCAATCCATTCACGGGAGTGGAAGGAGCTGTGGGACTCTTGCAATGGTTTGAGAAGCTCGAATCCGCATTTGAATTGTGCAACTGCCCTGTGGCAAATTGGGTCAAGTACGCTACTGGCACCCTGGGCGGAGCTGCTCTATCTTGGTAGAATACCCAAGTACAGATGCTCGGTGTAGAGACTGCCAATCAGACAACATGGGAAGATTTCAAAACCTTGATGAAAGAGGAATACTGTTCTCGCGATGAAGTGCAGAAACTGGAGATGGAATTCTGGAATCTTAAGATGACGGGTTCTGAGATCGATACGTATACTACTCGTTCTCATGAGCTCGCCACCCTATGCCCTAACATGGTCAACCCTCCTTCTCTAAGGATCGAAAGATATTGGCATGGGTTGTCTCTGGAAATTCAAGGAATGGTCACTGCTTCTCGACCAACTACTATACAGGAGGTGATTAGATTGGCTCATAGATTAACTGACCAGGCGGTGACACAAGGTAAACTACCTCCACGTTGTTCTACCTCTACCACTACTGACAACCATAACAAAAGAAAGTGGGAGTCTGGCTCACATAACAAGCAGAACTCTTCCCAGCAGCATCGGAAATTCGACAGCCAAACTTTTGCATCTTCACACATGGTAGTGGCTACATTGGAACATTACCTAAGTGTGATGAATGCAACTACCACCACACTGGGTCTTGTAACAAGAACAATTGTGAGAGATGTGGCAAATTTGGTCACTCTACTAAGAATTGTCATGTGAACTTATCAGCCAAGCAGCCAGCTCAACAGGGGGAACAAAGAGGCTGCTATGAGTGTGGTCAGACTGGTCATATCAAGAGGTACTACCCACAACTGAAGAAGAACAATGGAAATGGCAACGGGAACGGAAATGGGAATGACAACGGTGGTGCCAAGGGCAGAGTGTTCGTCATAGGCTCAGGTAAACCCTTAATGACCCTACTGTAGTATCCGGTAGATTTTCTGTAAATGGTCATTATGCCTTCGTTTAATTTTATTCAGATGCCGATTAGAATTACATGTCTAACAAGTTTAGTGAGGTGCTAGGAATAGTGCCTACTGACTTGAACCCCGAGCATGCCCTAGAAATAGCTCTCACGAAACCTTACGATCTTTGGTTTACGGTTTGTTCAGAAACTTTCAGATACCCTATCTTGCCTATGTTCCAGAAAACCTTATGTTATGATCTGAGCTGCCTATTCGCTGGTCGTTCATCTGTTCACTAGTCGTTCGTCGAAAAATTTTCGGGACGAAAATTCCTTCAACAAGGGGATGATGTGACAACCCTATTTTTCGGGTTAACCTCGCCCCTTAATAAATTACTTTGAACCAAATTTTATTATAAATAACTATGAGCTATTATTATTATTATTATTATTATTATTATTATTATTATTATTATTAGTATTATTATTATTATTATTATTATTATTATTATTATTACTTTTCAATAAAAACAAGTTAACAAAAATAAAGTAAAATAAATGATTAAATAAAACATCAACAAAGGAAATCTATAGGGACCATTGTATAGATAACTCTTGTTGTACAAGGACCATTGTGTAAAACAATAGTTGAAAACTATAACTACGTGACCTCCACCCCACCCTCGGCACTTCCTTCAAACCCGAGAGCAAACCCTAATTGACAACCATCAAACGGCAGCCCCATTCTTCCATCATTCGGCTCCTCCCGGCAACTCCGAACCTTCACGATTTCGACCACCGGCGACCCCCCTCCTCGTGGAAGCCTCATCTTCGCGAGTCACTTTCAGAAACCGTGCATTCAACGTCGCATTCGATTACACCGTGAGTTCTTGGTAACCAAAGGCACCTCCGATAGCATCGTTCGGCACGAGAGATCATTAGGTAGGCTTTATCTTTCACTCACTTCTTACTATTGATTGTTTACGGTTTCGGGTTACGGTTTTGATGCGGTTTCGTTCCCGGTGCTTACCGCATCGTTTCGGCCTCGTCACGTTGTGGTGTGGTTGTGTTCTCGTGTGTATATTTCTGCTTTATATAGATGTACGTTGCTACGCAGGTTTTTAGTGTATGTATATATGTGGTTTATATATATATATGTATGTATGTTGGTGTAGGCGTTTTGGGTGGGGGAAGGGGGCAGGCGCATGGGGGGCAGCCGCATGAGGCTTAGATGTGTGGGGGGCTATGTAATCCATGTATGTATGTATGTGATCCGTATGTATGTATACTTTTATGTGTGTGTTGCTGCGAATTCAGGAGGTGACGTAATCTTCCACGATGATATGATAATGCTTTAAGGTATATGTATGTATGCAGAGGGTATGCGTGTATGTGGGCATTGATATGCATGCTAACATGTGTGTGTGCGTGTGATGTCATGTGGGTGTGTGCGATGGCAGTGTGTGTGGTGTTTGGTTTTGGGTTGGATGTATAATTTGGAGGGTGTGTTTGTTGTGTGAGTTTCATATGTATATATATAAGCATGCATATGAATGTGTTTCCGTATGTGTGTGTTTGGAGTTTTTTGCATGTGTGAGTGTGATGTGCATGAGTATGTATGTATGTATGATGTGTCCATGCATTGCAGCAAAGGCCGATGGCCTGTTGTCAAGGTTGTGTGCTTATTTCATGATTATAGATATATAAATATGTATGTATACTTGTGCAGGTGTGTGCAAGTGCTACTGCATATATATGTGCTTATTGTTTCGAGTTTAGCAAAGTCAAGGGATGGATTTTAGTTGGGTGCACGTGGGTTTTGAATTGGGGTTTAGATGTGGTTGGGCAGAAAGGTCATTGGGTGCATGTGTGTTTTTTTACAATATATATAAACCATTTTATATCTTATGTTTGAGTATGAATACGTAGGTGTCTAATTACCTACGGGTTTATAGTTGGCTAGAGTACTCTAATATGAATGATTACGTGTTATTTACAAGTATGGGTTTATTATAAATAAGCCATGTAATCTAAGTGAACTTTTATACGTGATCACGGGGTTCCTCTCATTGGGTGTGAGTTTGTGTTTGACTGTGTTGCTTGGGGACGGGGAATATCGATATCGACATCGTAACCGAACCGTGAACGCGAAAACCGTAGACTCATTGTAAATATAATATTTAATATTAATTATATAATATATAAATGACGTTCAGGTTAACCCGGGAACTCTAATCTTTGTGCTTTCGTTTACTGTTGCTGTGCATTTAAGGTGAGTTCTCAGCCCCGCTTTTAACTGTTTCTCTTGGGGTAAAAGAAACGTGTGAACAATTCATTTTCATTGATTAGTATTACTGTAATATCACTTGTTTACTAGTGTGATACCACTTAAGTCCTCACTTTCGAACCGTTAATGTATGTAGTATAGCGAGGTAATTTTGAGTAGATCTACTGGGTTTGACAAACCCCACCCGGGCTAGTCGCCGCTAGCACAACGTTCGTCAACGGGTGTTTAATTGACCTAATTTCTGTTGCTGTGACCTGGTATACACAGCCGAGGTGTTTCATTTACATTGTCAGCTTCGGTTGCGAACTTCATACACTTAGTAACTGGTTTAGTAGACTAGCTATCTACTGATATTACGTTTTTACTGTATCGGTTACTTTTGTTCTGTTTATCAAAACCTGTGAACTCACCAACCTGTGTTGACACTTTAGCATGTTTCTTTCAGGTTCACAAGACGCGCACGATTAGGAGCATCCATTCATGAATTATTATCTCACGTGACTTATTTAACATTTTTTAGTAATTTTCATTTATTCGGTTTGCGCGGTGTTGCGCCATTTAAACAATTAAGATTTACTATGCTTCCGCAACTTCTGTGTTTTTTACATTAAAAACTTAGTCTTTGTAATATCAAACTTTAAAAATAGATATGTTTTATAATTAACGTGTCGTTTGGTGTGTAATAGGGCTGAGATCCTGGAAGTCACATGCCTAACAGTAATACCCCGTGTTGTGAAATGGATGGGACACTGTGACTGAGAGCTTTCAGGATAAATGTTTTCTCCAAACCAAGCACTGATGGCTGATCATGAAGAAGTCAAGTGTTAGACATCTTTGTACTCCTAAATGTATTACTAAAGTAAATAGATACAAGTCCTATAACTTGGAAATGAAATTTAACCTTGATCTTTAAATATCTTAAAAGCTGATTTTAAAAGAGCTGAAAATGATTATAAACTTAAGATAGAATATCTAGAGAAAACCATTTCAACTCTTAAGCATGAGCACACAAACTACAAGACCCAAATTAAAAATATCATTACCAAATTACTGAAAACCAGGCTGAGCTTGTGATCAACAAAGCTATGGTAGAAAAATGTGTTCTTAAAGAAGAGACCTTCAAGAATATTATATACTCATCCTTGCATGCAAAGAGTTTTTATTAGAATAATCTAGGACTGGGATCTACTAAGATAGCTCCTCCACATACTCTACTATCTGTAAGATCCTCAAGGTATGGAACTTGTCAAGATAAGCTTCATTTAATAGACCCATTCAAAAAGAGGATGAAGAGGAAGAGGAGATAGTAAATGATGGATCTGAGGTGAGTAAAAAAGATCTCCGAAGAAGGGTCACAATTCTCCTAAAGAGAGGAACGAACTAGGGATGACCAAGTCTAAGAGGAAGAACTTGATCAGAGCAGTCAAAAGAAGTCAAAGAAGGCTCAAGAGATCAAGGCCACATTTAGTCCAAGCGGAAACATGTGTTTATCTCTGCTGGATTTGAAGTGGTAAAGACTGAAGACTCAATCATAGACTTTAGTACCAGGAGTCTTATTTCATGTCCAACTCATCCATGTGAGAGAAAAGAAGGTTCTTCAAATATTCACCACTACTACACAGCCTGAACCATCCAGATTCAAAAGCAACTCTCACCCTAAAAGCCTGCTACATCATCTGTGAAGATGAAGATGGAA